>CAJNOI010000341.1:56678-75334 GCA_905250115.1 Adineta steineri | reverse complement strand
ACATATTTTTTACATTCATTTCGAAGTGTTTCAATTAAATATTTTTCCGATAAATGTATAAGTCCAATGACTAATAGAATATTTACAAAAAGAAGAAAAATAACAATTATTCAATAGAAATTTTACTATTTTGTTCAGTTATTTTCATTGTAAATTGTGGATAAATAAATTTTAAAAGATCAATAACATCTGTTGATGTTATTATTGATTGTTCATCATCTTCATCAATAATAAATATACTGTCAGGTTCAATAGCTAAAAAAGCTTTAATTATAGGTGATGCTTCCGATAAAATAGCTTTATTTGCATATAAAATTGTATCTAATGAAATTGAAACCAATTAAATTTATGATTTTGTTTTATACATCTTACCATTTTCATTTTTAAATGAAATTTTAACATCGGAAAATTCATTTGGTATATGAAAATAATTTTCCATGAATAGAACGTAAGACTAATGAAAATGTTATCAAATGAATTATAGTTGTTATGTTAACAAATTTAGCGCAAGTTTCTGTTTTTGTTTTTATTAACGAATAAGAAGAAGACAAAATCTCATTTAATAAAATATAGAAAGATCACATACATAGGACATTCTCGAAAAGTATAAATATGTGTTTGCTTAATTTTATTCATTGACAAAGAAATGTGATGTTGCATTCGAAATTTAAAACAAAAAAAAAAAAGAAAAGAACAATAAACTAATCAATTAATATATATATGTATAAAAGTCTTTCGGGAATGTTTATTAATATATGATCATCTAAGTTATATTGCAATTGAAATGGACATAATAGAAACAATAATCGATTAGAGATTTTCAACATTTTGATAAAAAGTCGCCTAAAAAATAGATAGAGAATAGATTTGAAAAGAAAATTCAAATAGTATTCATACAGGTATTGGAGAATATTGAGGATTTTCATCACCATCACTGTCACTACTATCAGCTGGTCGATCACGTTGATTTAGACGTGCGTCTTATAATATAAAAGAAAAAGAGAATAATTTATAATAAAGATAATTAGTTTATTATTTTTACCATTGCTATCGTTATTATTTAATTTAGCATAACAGGAATCACATACTCGAACTGGTTTTGCATCCAAATGTGAAATTAAATAGCGTTTTTTTGAGCACCCATCACAAACAACTAAACCACAATTTCGACAATGCTATTAATAGAAATAAGAATTGACATATAGGAATATTTTCAATAGCATAAAAAACATTACGAGATTAAACTATAAACAAATTCTCCTTTTATCATGTAGGTATGTGACAACTCAAGTTCGCATGAGCTGAATCGAAGAACTGGATCGCCAGTTCAAATTCATATGAGCTGCAGATGGCGGCTAGCTCATTTTATTCATATATTAATCATTATATTACATACAAACGTGAATAATATCCAACTATTCACGTTTAACGATCATTTTTGACAACGAAGTTATTAATAAAAGCTTAAAGTAATTGTTTCCAAACGTTTTATGTAATATAATGATTAATATATGAATAAAATGAGCTGGTCGCCATCTCCAGCTCAAACGAACAAGAACTGTTCAAACAGTTCCAATTCATTGAGCGGAACTGGAGTTGTCACATATCTATTATCATGTTCAATAAATTTATCGTAGCTTAAGTTTACGGATTTTCAAATCATTCAATTACTCACATGTTTACGATTATAAGCTGAAAATTTCGCTGTACGACAATGCATACATGTATCAGCTTTATCATCAGGTATCCAATGTGCAGCGACAGCATTATGTTGTGTATTAGCACCTCCTTAATAAATTACTATATCATAAGAATATTAAAATAAATTTATACATACCAGAAGCATAACGAATACAACGATCAAGATGTGTAAGCCATTCTTGTCGTTCACGATCTGAATTTGCTCGGACAATAAAAGATTTCTTTGGACTACTTATTAACCATGCATATGGATTTTCTATTTAAATAAAAAAATAGAATTTATTTCATATATGTTTGTCTATCTATATACCTGCTGAATCAATAGGAGCACCGATTTGTATTTCATTAAGTGGAATCATTTTTTGTTGTGAATACTAAATAAAATAATAATAGAATGACATCTTTTGTTAAACATAAAACTTGTTCTTTTACTCTACGTCCACTGATAACAACACGTCCGTATACGAGAATATCATTGAATAAGAAGAACGCTCTTTGTTTAGGTTTTTTTCGGCATACTTTCATTAAAATACCTTCACCAACTAAAGCTCGACCTTCTTTTTGTAAATTCTAAACAATAGAAAATAAACGATTGAATTTTTTTGATAAAATAAAAAAACAAACAAACTTGACTATTAACAAATTTATCTTGCACATTTTTAATTCTCTTCGCATTTTCTGCTGATCGACCTGAGATATAAAAAGAAAACAAAACAAAGTTTACTTTTATCTATATATAATTATACTAACTCAATTGAGCAAGTCCATCTTCTTTTAATGATGGTGATCTTCCAACACTATTAGAATTCACTGAACTCATGTCTAGAAATACAAAAGAAAAAATATGATTCATATTATTTTTTTCTAATAAATCTTTTAAATTACAACAGAATATAAGGAAAAAAAAAGCGTGAAACGTATAGATGTTTACGCCTACTTTAAACGAACTTATGCTCGTTCTTCCCTTTCCAAAAAAAAAGGTGTACATCTTTTGGATTAGACAATTTTATTACCAATCAGAATAGAGTATAAAACCTAAATTTATGGCGCTTCAAGACAAAAATCTGATATTCATATATGATTCATATGAAAAAGATTTGTATGTATGTGCGTACTATCGTTCGTTTATTCATTTGTATTCTTTGTTTGACATAACAGACTAAACAAGACGATAGGAGATAATAAACGATCGAGGGAAAAGATCATCCAAACATATATAGAAGATATAGTTACTGTATTGGAACGAACGTCTTTGTTTAAGATATTTCCTAGTTATATGATAGTTCGATTTAGTTTCATAATTGACATTTGTATTGTTGTTTCTAGAAGATATGACTCCTCAAGATACTCCAGTAGCTTCAAATGGAAAAACTACACGTAAAATTGCTTTAATTACTGGTATTACTGGACAAGTAATTATTATAAATAAAATAAAATCTATTTTATTTCTTTTCTTCTTAAGGATGGAAGTTATCTTGCTGAATTTTTACTCGAAAAAGGATATCAGGTATAAAGATATATCTTTATAAAAGAATTATTACATTTATAATATTGTATAGGTTCATGGTATTATTCGACGTTCAAGTAGTTTTAATACTGGTCGAATCAATCATCTTTATGCAAATCCAGAATCACATACAGAAGGAGGTTTGTTTTTTAATCATATATCAATAAATTATTTGTATTGTATATTATTAAAAATAGCTATGAAATTACATTATGGTGATTTAAATGATAGTTCATCATTAGTTAAAATAGTTGCTAGTGTTAAACCAACAGAAATCTATAATTTAGGTGCAATGAGTCATGTTAAAGTATAAATTTTATTAATTAATATTTCCATAAAATAAAAATTTTTTCTTTTCTCATAGATTTCATTTGATTTAAGTGAATATACAGCTGATGTTGATGCTGTTGGTACATTACGTCTTTTGGATGCTATTCGAACATGTGGTCTTGAAAAAGATGTACGATTTTATCAAGCATCAACATCTGAACTTTATGGTAAAGTTCAAGAAATTCCACAAAGTGAAACAACACCATTCTATCCACGATCACCATATGGTATGTTATCCATCATTTAAAAAACTAATTAATAATTTTTGTTTTTTTTCAATATCGTCATAGCTGCTGCAAAATTATATGCCTATTGGATAACAATTAATTATCGTGAAGCATATAATATGTTTGCTGTTAATGGAATTCTTTTCAATCATGAATCACCACGACGAGGTGATAATTTCGTTACGAGAAAAATTACTCGGGGTGTTGCAAAAATTTTTCATCAAACACAAGAAGTACTTGAACTTGGTGCTCTAGATTCGAAACGTGATTGGGGACATGCACGTGATTATATTGAAGCTATGTGGCTTATGTTACAACATGATACACCTGAAGATTTTGTTATTGCAACTGGTTAGATAGTTTTTCTAATTGATGATCATAATTATATCGAAATGTTTATATAGGTGAAACACACAGTGTACGAGAATTTGTTGAAGCAGCATTCCAAGAAATAGGAAAACGAATTGTGTAAGTATTCAATGAATTACAGAACAAAATGAAAATTTAAATAATTCTATAATAGATGGGAAGGTGAAGGTATCAATGAAATTGGAAAAGAAAAAGGTACTGATATTACTCGTGTTGTAGTCAATCCAAAATATTTTCGACCCACTGAAGTTGTAAGTTGAAATAGAAAATTTCTGTTTTTTCTTTATTAATAATGAGTTTATTTTAAGGAACTTTTAATTGGTAATCCAAAGAAAGCTGAAGAAAAACTTAAATGGAAACCTAAAATAACATTTCAAGTATGATAATTACTATTAATTATTATTTTATTTTCTTGTGTACTATTTATAATAGGCATTGGTTAAAGAAATGGTTGCAGCCGATATTGAACTTATGCGAAAAAATCCAACAGCTTAGAATTATTTTAATTTTTTGTCTTTCTGTTAAGCATTCAATCTCTTCTTTTTTCAGGTTAACTATTGAATGACAACATTTTATTTTCCTATCATCTTAGTTATTTTATGTAATTCACAGTATCGATAAAATAAACAATTATATTTACATTTCATATTTATTTCGCATAAATGTTACATTCAAAAAAAAAAATTATAATAATTTATTTGCATTCAGAAATTATATGTGCTGCTCCCTTAGAAGATTTGATATTACTTTTTTTAGTTTTATGTTTATCTTCTTGAACATCGTCTATTACTTCTGATGTTCGTCTCGGACGATCAAATGTTTTTCCTTTTATATATAATCCATTAGCTAGAGTAAGAATAAAATCTTTTTGAAATAATCGATTACGCCAACGTTTTGGAATTCCTTCAATACCATATACAGCACCAGCAAGTTGTCCATAAATAGCAGCTGTTGTATCAGTATCATCACCTAAATTAACAGCTAGAAGAACACCTTTTTCAAACGAATTTTCATCATTATAAAATGCCCATAGAGCAGCTTCAAGTGAATTTAATATAAAACCTTTACCACGTATACCATCGACATATCCATGTTTTTTCTTATATGAACCTTGAATTATTTTCATAACATCTTTATCAAAAGATAATTTGAAATTATTATAATAAAATTTTTGATTTAAAAGATTTTCTTTCGATATACCATTGATAGCATTCCAAATAAGTGCTGAATAAAATCGACATACATCAATTGCTTTCTTATCACCGTGTGTAAGACTTACACTATTAGCAGCATTTTCTATTGCTTTGGATTTTGAACGATAATAAAATAATGGTATAGGTGCTAAACGCATAAGTGGACCATTACCCGCAGCTTTAAGATCACCACATTTTGCATTGAAATTAATTTGTGAACGTTTTTCTCCAATTATTCGATCTAGATAATGTTCAGAAGTTGATATACCTAATTGTTGTGCACTTTGACGTTGACGATTTTCAAATTTTGTAATTGCTGCACGTGTAGCATTACCAATATCAAAACATGAACCAGTTGAAGACATATAACCTTTTCTATACCACCATTTATATCGTACTAATTGATCATAATCATCAAAACCACTTTTAACAATAAGACTAGCAGCTAGACAAAGTGCCATAGATGTATCATCAGTCCATTGACCGGCTTGCAGACCCCAGGTACCACCTCCTTGCATTTCTTTAACACGATTCTTTTGCATATAAGCATTTGATCGAAATTCTACGGCTGCTCCAAGAGCATCACCAACAGCAAGACCAATAAGAGAACCTTGTATTCTTGAAAGAATTGGATCATTATTACTTAATTTTGATAATTCAATATCTTGAAGTCGATTCAATTCTCGATACGGTTGAGATTCATCAAGTAATTCAATAAGTGTTAGATATTTATTATGTTCAAGAACATACTTTGCTGATTTAAAATTTGGTACAACATATGATAACCAATTCATTTTAACGAATGCTTCCATATACAATTTCAATCAATATCGAAATAACAAATTATACTATCATCATAAGTAATATTTTTACCGTTCGTCGCAATATTTTACCTATAAACATATTTCCTCGAAGAAAAAAAACAACATGTTACCGACAAGTCTATCATTAGTTCTTATATTGATTGAAATGAAGCATTTATATGTCAACAACTTATTTATAGAATAACAAGTTTCATTTATTAATTAAATGTGGTTATTAAACTATTTGAGTTAGTATCATTCGTAAACATATCAAATACGTGTTACAATGATAAGATTGAGACATCAAAAAAGAAGAATGTAACAGCTGTTCATGTCATTTAAATATGTAGTAATCGACCGATTTCCATCGCGACTCGTACCATCATTATTTACTTTATCTAATGTTTTCAATGAACAATCATGTACAATTCCAATATCTTCTACTTTACCAATCATTAATTGCATAAAGTTCCATCACTTGCAATATGATCTACAGAATTATACGATGTGATTAATTGTAGAATCCGATGAATCTCAAATGGCACCATTATCAGAAATAGTATCCGATATAATGAAATAAATGTTAAATTTGGACAAAACGTCATCGCTAATAAAATCTTCTATGACAATATTTATTATATAATAACAAGTAAGGAATTGAACATTTACGCAAAAGTTTCTTTCGTGACTTATTTAGTTGAAATATCTTCATATAAAAACTATACCGTCCATGTCAGAACAATCGTTTTTAAACGATTAATTTGAACTTTTATTTTGAAGAATATTTTATTTAAAAAGTACGTATATGAATATTTTATTTACTGATGTTATCGTTTAATTACAAGAAATTAGATGTTACAATAATATTTTTGTTTTTATTACATATGGCATTTATTTTGAAGAAAAAAAAATATGAGTACTTCGGTATATTGAAAATTATATGATAATGACTAGAAATAATTAATTATAAAATTATTGATATTGCAAAATATGTCTATATTATTTTTCTATCTATTTATCAGCATCAAATTACTTTTTTTTTCTTAATTTATTTAAAAACAAAGAAAATAAACATTAATCAATTGATTATTATTATTATTATCAAGTCTACACAAGTATTATTTTATAAAATATACTCTCGTTTTCAATCTATTAAAAACAAGTGAACCAATTATTTCTTCTATGTTCCTTTTTTTCGTCAAACTGTTAACCTATTGGATCAAAAATGACTATGGTCATGTATGTAAATGTCTTCTTTTTCTTCTTATTCCTGCGTCCATATGAACGAACAAACGATCGGTCGCCCATTTTTGTCCGTCCATACATCCATGATAGGCCATATGTTTTTATACGTTGTCTCGATGTCGATAGTTTGACTGGCACATTCTTTTCTTTTCTTTTTTTTCTTCTTCTTCTTCTTCTTCTCTTTAGAGTAACTCCAACATTGACAGATATGCTGTAGAAAATTAACTCGATCTTCGTTAAATATTCCGATATCTAGACTATTAGAACAATGGTCAGTTCATTATTTTTCTATTTGTCAAAAAAAAGAATTTCGCCTTTTTTTTTACATAGATTTCAATGACACATACTATGAGTAAAAATAAACAACAACATTATTATACAAATAATATCGGAGCACCATCATATTCATCATCAAGTACATCATCGTCATCAACTTCATCAACAGCAGTTACTTCAACAAATAATGAAAATGAACCTGGAGGTAAAAGATGAAATTCTTATTCGAAAATATATCACAATGAAGTTTTTTTTGTCTTTAGATTTTCTTATCGGTTATGGCGCATTTGGAGTTATATGGGCAGTTACAGATCCTCGAACAAGTCGACGTGTTGCATTAAAAAAAATGCCGAATGTATTTCAATCAGTTATAGCTGCTCGACGAGCATTTAGAGAAATAAAAATGCTTTGTACATTTCGACATGATAATGTAAAATATAATATTAATCTTTTGAATTGAAAAAAAAAATATTTTATTTTAGATTCTTCAAGCTGTTGATATTCTTCAGCCACCTAGTCAGATAGAATTATTTAAAGAAGTGTATGTTTATACAAAATAATATATATAAATAAAACGACAATTTTTCTTTATTTTAGGCATATTTTAACAGAATTAATGCAAATTGATTTACATAAAATCATTGTTTCACAACAAGCATTATCTATAGATCATTGTAAAGTTTTTCTTTATCAAATTCTTCGAGGTAGAAAAATATTGTTTGTATTTATTAGCTATTTGAAAATGATTTTTTTTCATTTTAGGATTAAAATTTCTTCATTCAGCTGGTGTTCTTCATCGAGATTTGAAACCTGGAAATCTTTTAGTTAATAGTGATTGTTTATTAAAGGTAAATTTAACAATCTTTTCAATGTAATATTTGACCTTTCTTCTGTTTTTTAGATTTGTGATTTTGGTTTAGCACGAACAGAAGAATTAGATAGGACTAAACGTATGACACAAGAAGTAGTAACACAATATTATCGTGCACCAGAATTATTACTTGGTGCTCAACATTATTCATATGCAATCGATGTTTGGAGTGTTGGTTGTATTTTTGCAGAATTACTAGGGAGAAGGATTTTATTCCAAGCATCATCACCTCTTAAACAGGTATACTTTTAAACTATAAAAAAGACTTAACACAGGGAATTGAATTGATTCTTAAAATGTATCATCATTGTTTGCCTTTTGGTTTCAATGATTTTTTTCTTCTCTCGCGGAGTAAGATAATGCCATGATTTCATTCTTTTTTATACGTGCATTATTTTATCTGTGCACACGAAATATTTAACCTTTGGCCACGTGAAACAAATGAGCACAAAAACTATCGAAATATCAACAGATGATTTCATAGTACTATCAATTATACAATTTCTCTTTTGTTTCTAGCTTGATTTAATCGTTAATTTACTTGGTACTCCACCATTAGACGAAATAGCGTCAGCATGTGATGGTGCTAAATCTTATATCCTATCGAAAACTTGGCGTGCTCCTAAAGTAAACACTCTTTATTCTCTATCGAAAAATGTTACACATGATGCTGTACAATTTTTATTACGAATGTTAACATGGGATCCAAAAAAACGGATTACTATAAATCAAGCATTAGGTAAAACTTTTTTTAAACATAACGAATGAACTTTAAATAAGAATTATTTATGTTCAGAAAATAATTATATTCATGAAGGACGTATACGTTATCATTCATGTATGTGCCATTGTTGTTTTTCAACACCAAATGGAAGACAATATACAATGAATCTTGAACCTGTTCGAGGTTTTCGTTATGATGATTCAGATGAAAATTTTTCTAGTTTACGTCAAGCTAAAGGTATGTATATATATTTGAATAAATAACATGATTTGTATTTCATTGTTTTTAGAATATATGCATAAATTATTAACAGAATTTAGTCAAGCAAATACTGTACCACTAAGGCTTAATCATGATTCGCCATTATATAAAACATTTGCCACGTAAGAATTCGTTTCCTCTTTAGAAAAATTCTCATATTTTTATTCTAGATCACAAGTAGCTCAAGCACATGAATTACCGCCATCACCTGTTGCTTGGGATAAGCTTTGATAATCTTTACAATTGTTTTTGTTTTCTTCATTGGTTTTTTTTGTCTATCTCATGTTTGAGATATGTGTTGTATTTTTTCTTCTTGAGTATATCTGTCTTATACTTAATTCTATTCATTTTGTGTATATCTATATAACTATTTGTATGTTCTTCTTTGTGCATGACTTTCTGTTTCATCTTCAAATTCAGGTGCTGAAATCAAAATAGCAACCGGTTTTGTATGTTTATTGCTCAAAACTTATCTTCATTTCTGTTGTTGTTGTTTTTTTTCATACTATATACACACACACATCGTCGTTTTTTTGACATATTGTGAAATTTTATTTGTACGTCAGATGGACGTGATAATATCAAATGTTAGATTAGCATTATTATTTCTTATTGTTGTCCAAAGTTTATGTCTATCATTATTTATTCATTCTTCTTCTTCTTCTTCGTTTTTTCTTGTTTTTGTACTTAAGAGAATATTGAAAGTTAAGCCACACTAAATACTTACCAGGTGATTCATCTTATTTAACAGCACTTGTTAAAAAATAAAGTCAAAATTATTATGAAAAAAAAACATAAATTTCATTCTTGATGAATCTTCTCACTCCTTCGTGTGTTTATATTAAACATCGATCTAAATAAAAGTAAAATTTTATAATATGTAGTTATTAACGAGAGTAATAGTTGTGCGTGAATGTGAGTTTTCGATAATTGGTACCGATTGTTGATCAATAACCTTGACTAGTCGACTATGGAATAGATGAAGAAACGGAAAAATCAATTATAAAAAATAGGAATGACATTGTAGAGTCAAGATCAATAGAAACGTTACATGTCGATGTAGTTAAAAGTGGAATGTAAACACATTTGATCGATCTATCATTAAATTGGACCAATTACTGTTTATTGGTTCTATCGATAGATATAACTAGCAAGCTTTGAGTCTATGTTTTTAGACATTCGGTCGAGTTTAAATTCAATTTTTTTGAGATTTAGAGTTGACAAAATATCAATCTCTCGCGCTATCGTTTTTGTAAAATTATAAGAAAATATCTAAAGAAATAATTGTAATAAACTTTATTCAATTAGAGAAACGATAAATATGTTTATTCTTGTTTGTTTGCTTGTACAGTTGATTACTATTTTTCAGGACCGGTCCTGTCTAAATAGATAAAACAAAAAATCGAGTTAGTTAATAATATTTCTTTATTATATACTAGAATAGTTTGAACATCAGCTGTCAAACGTTTGATTTCATTACGTTTAAAGGATTCCATTGAACGTTGTCGTTGATTGATAGCAGACCTATAAAAGATTAATAATAAGTAAAAACTATATTCTTTTGGTTTACATAATAATCGGTCCAGTTTTACATCTTTGCTGAGAATCAATAGCAGATTTCGTTCGTTTCATTAGCCACGAAGGATTCGTTTGTAAACATAATTTACCACTTGGATCAAAACGACTTTCACGTAAACGTTGGTATAAACAAATTTGTCTGAAAAGAAAAGAAATATTTTATATTGATAAAATAAGAATTGAACAACATTTACACATCTCTTTTCAGTTCATTAATAATACGTGGATGTATTATTCTATCAGTTGATTTTTCTAATGATAAATTTCGATTTAATTTGGATTTAGATCGATGTTTGCGCATCTTTGTTAACTTGATCTTCTCTTTGTCTTCAATATCTGCCAACATTTTAACATTAACTCAATTCACAATTTCATCGACATTACGTGGAAGCTTTTTTTTTCATTTGATGGATTTCAAAAAAAAATGCTTCTCTTCTTCTGTGAAAATATTTGCATACTTGAATAAATAAATAGTCTGCACAATGTGTTGAATAAGATTGTTAAGGTCATATAATACTTAGAAGACCGAGAGTCTTCTATTATGTCTCGAAATAAGGTAAAAATCTTGATTTCAACCTTTTTTTATTCCATACATCGTTAGTTAGCAGAGTGTTCTTAAAACAATATAGACAACGTATGCTAAAATTTAGGCAGGATTTCTAACAAGACTATTCTTTTCTAAAGAATACGACGTATTGCTGGTGATATTTGTATTCTATATAACTACATACTTGAAATTGAGTCAAAATGATATAAACTGCCAGCTTAACTATTAGTTTCTAGTTAATTTGAATGAATATGATTGTATATGAAAAACAAATGCACGGAAAAAGAGCGATTCAATACACGTTGAGAGTGAGCTCTGAATCTTTCGTATTTTTTCAAAAAGTACTTTGGTATCTCGAACATATGGTGAGTATTTTACAGGACACGTCCTATTGCGTTTTCTCAGAGATATATATTTTTTCATAATAAGAACGTGTCATTAATTCTATTAAACCACGCTGCAAAGAAGTGTTAAAGTAACCTCGAGATACTTCTCAGTACGGAAGATATTTTTTTATTAACTGCTCTTTTCTGTCAGCTTTTTCTTAGGACTGACACACTGTTTAGATGACGGAAGCAAAATAGTGTCCATAACAAAAAAAACTTAGATATTAACACGTACGTAAATGCTAGAAAAATAAGAAAGTTTTAGAAATTATTTCAAAAAATCCATTTTCATAGGGTTTTCTAATGTGTCGAAGCTTTTTCATTTAGAGATTAGAATTAAGATTTTGTATGCAACTTTCTTGTTACATTCGCATTATTAATTATTTATAAAAAAAGATAAACAATATCTTATTTTTTGAATGATTATCATTAGTTAATAGAGAAAAGCTTCAGTTACAGTATTGAAACCATGACTAATACAGACTGTGCAATCGAATCCCAGTCTTACTTTTTGTAAAGTACATAAATCCGATCTGTGTTTCTTCGAATAGAGTAATGTTGCTAATATATAAAAGACAATGCATTTTACGACATAAAATTCTATTATTTCATTTTCACAATATATTTTTGTAGGATTTATCATAAACAAGTCTACGATAGCACCATGTATTCCCTTTTGATTTTCTTATATCTCTTTTTATCAAATTCAGAATATTGTCAATATGCAAAAAAAATGTTTGAAATTTTGTCATTTAACTAAAATTTTTATTTGAACAAAGTAATCAACTAAAAATTTTAGTGATCTTTCCATTTAATCTTTTGAATGAACATATCACTCTTGTTTTTATTTACATAAACCTGAATACTTAACAACAGAGTTATATATTTTATGATTTTCTTTTTTTCTTTTTTTCATGTTTATCACTTGATTTTTCTTCTTGTTTCTCAGTTTTTTCTTCTTCTTTTTCGACATTTTCTACTACAACATGATCCATTGATGCTCCAACTTCTGTTTTTGCTGGCACAAATGCCAATTTTGTTGATTGATGTTTCCAATCAGTTGAACTTGATGCACCACTATTTTTAAAACTACCATCATGAAATCCAAGTCCTTCGTGATGTGCATGCGTAATTTTTGCTTGTAGACTTTCATTAAATTGCCTTTCTAATTCACGATTAATTGTTTCAGTTTCACCTTCTAAAATAAAACATTCATATTATTTTTTTGATATTAAATTTGAATCTTTAAACGTACTTGAACGACAATGTTTCTTTTCAGGAGATACATCTTCATCCGGATTACTGTCACGTGATTCTTGTCTCTCCATTTCAGATTCATCTTTACGTTTCTATAAAAAAAAAGAAATGAATATCAGAGAATAAGATTTCTTAAATTACCTTTGCACCCATTAGACGAAGAAACTTTTGTTTTCGTTGAGAATCACCAAGATCAGCACTTTCCCAATTATTAGCCGTATGGACCTGAATAAGAAAAGAGTTATAATTTGAAATAATGTTAAAAATTAGAAAAAGGCTTTTTTTCAAATACCTCTTCTACTGGAATTTCATCCGTATTCTCGTCATCTTGATGACTTTTTTTAGAAGATTTCGAAGACGATTTCTTTTTACTTTCAGCTGTCGACATATTGGTTAAAATGATCAATTTCGAATGTCCATTTTACTTCTCCAATAGTTTTTATAGAATAATTTAAGACCAACGAGAGTTAATTATTTGAAGATGTCGCTTGTAAACGAATCATTTTATAAACTCAAAGTACGGACGTGAGTCTAGTTCACAAGCTCAGAAAAATAATATCTATATAATGATTACTAGATTTACAACAATGAGATTCACTATTAGATAAAAATTTATTAATGCCTTTATTAACACGCAGTAAAATATGAAAAATAAAATTTTCTTCTACACTTCCAATCTGTTGAATATTTATTATTTCAATAGAATTGATTTTACAATCGTGAACATATGTCAGATTGAGAATCAAAAGCATTGTTAAAATTTCCATTAAATATACGTGATTTATCATCTATTTTATTTCTATATTCAATAGGTTCCGTTGTTTTTGGAGTTAGGACTTCATATCGACCATGTCGATCTTCTTTTCTTGCTGGTCCCCATTCATCCTGTGGTTGACTTGCATATGTTAACATCCGTAAATAATGTGGCATATCATTCGAAATCTTAATTAAAAAATTCATTAAAAAAAACGACATATTCAATAATTCTTTTACTTCATTTTGATAGTTTCTTGTTGCGTTCCATGCTTTAATAAATTCATAAATCATAACAGCAGGAATAAATATAACCGATGCAACAACCATAAGCCAACCGATAACATTTGCATATGTTAAATAAGCATAGTTTCCTTCCGCTGGTGGTCTAAATTGTATAAGTGATGAAAAGAAGACAACCTAAAGAAAATTTCATTATAGAATTATTAAAAAAACTTTGAATTCTTTTATATACAAGTGTAATAATTGGACCTGATATACACCATGTAAAAAACCAATAAGGTTCAAATGGTCTTCTACCTAACATCATTCGAATATCTTCCATAAAATTATTAAAACCTATATAAAACTAGAATTTTATTATGATAAATTTTCTTCTTCTACTCAACCATAGACATAAGAAATAATAATAAATTCGAAGAATGCACAAACAATGACTGATAAATTTGCTGAATATTCATTCATTAATGTCTAAAGAAATTTGTTTGATATTTTATTTGAATCCTATTTTATACATACAAATAAATAAATTCCACCCTAGAAAAAAAATAGATATCAAGAGAAATTTGTATTTTTTTATATTTTACGGGTGCACATATTGGAAGTGCTACTAGAAAGCAAACACTACAATATCCAATAATAACATATGTTTTATAACGTCGAAGACTAGGAAATGTATCCAATAATCCAGATATTGTTACATCAGAAAGTGCAAACTAAATATTTGGAATAAAGAAATTTTTTTATTTATGTTTAAAAATACCTGAGAATCGAGTCCAAGTGTAAGTAACATAAAAAAGAATATTACTGCCCAGAAAGGTCCGCCTGGCATAATTGATAACGCTTGTGGATAAGCAATAAAAGCTAAACCTGGCCCAGCTTTGGCTACTTGATCAATAGGTAAACCAGTTTTATATGACATAAAACCAAGAATTGAAAAAATAGCAAATCCCGCAAATACCTATTTATTATTTCAAATAAATAAATTTATCATTCTTCCATAACTTACCGAAGTAAAACAATCACATCCAGTGACAATCATACAATCTCTAAAAGATAAAATGAATGTTGCATTTTTTTCCGAAAAAAATATTCAGATTAAACCTAAGATAATTTGATTTGAATTTATTGAAACTAGCATAACCAAGTATGGAACCAAATGCAACTGAAAGAGAAAAAGTTACTTGTGATGCAGCAGCAATCCAAACCTTAAGAAATAAATAAAAGTCATTAAAATAATAGTAAATTATCTACCTGAAATTCTCCAATTTTACTCCAGTTTGGTTTTAGATAAAACGATATTCCTCTTGCTGCACCTATTTAGTAATAAAAATTAGAATATTTTCTATCAAAAACAATCAATCTATTAACCTGGTAAAGTTACACCACGTATAATCAATGCAAAAATGACAATATAAGGAAATAATGATGTAAAATAAACGACTTTGCCAGACGATTTAATTCCTTGGATAATACAAGCAGCAACAAGTATCCATGCTAATAGGAAACATAATGTAAGAGCCCAATGTGGAGTACCCATATCTTCCAACGAATTACTTCGTCGTAAAACATAATGACTATTACAAAATATACATGTTTATTTGAATATAAAATTAATATTTTACTCGAAATATTCTTCAGGTGGAAGTATCGGTAATGTACAATTACTTGATCGATCAGTTGCAAGACAGAGAAAACGAGCTGTTGAATTATCCGATGCATCTACATACAGATATAGATATGATATCTGAAAAAGGATTTTTCTTTCTTATAAAACCTGCATTTAAACAGCGTTCTGTATTCCACCAATTTCCACAATCACTCCATTGAAGTTTTTTTCGAAATGAAGCAAAAAAATAAAATAAACACCACGCAATAATTATATTATAGTAAATTGTAACAAAAAAGGAGTTAATTGCCATTGCCCAACCAACTCCTAATATATCATCTTTTCATCAATTTCTATATTAAGTATATTTTTTTACCTTTAAACATTCGTGACATTTTGAAAGCAGCTGTTGCACCACGACTAGTAAACTGTCCAAGAGATAATTCAAGAAAAAAAAGTGGTGTTCCAATAAGAAAATAGACACAAAAATATGGTATAAGAAAAGCACCTATATTAATAATATTTCGTTATACTTAACAAGATAGTATTTTATAGATTCTTACCACCACCATTTCTGAATGCTAAAAAAAAAAGAAAAATATCAATCGTTACTGTTTAGAGTAATTACATACCTATGTAAGGATATCTCCATACATTTCCAAGACCTAGAAGAATGAAAATTAAGATTCAGTTAAGTATTATTATTATTACATGCCTACAGAACAACCAATTAATGAAAGTATAAATTCAATCGGTCGATCCCATTCTTCTCTTTGTTCTTCTCCATTAGTTGTATCTTCCTCCTAAATAATTCATCTCTATAGATATGAACGAACAGACAAAAAAAGGATTATTTAAAAGTACTTCAAGTGCTTTTTGTGGTGTCGGTTTTGATGAAACAATCGTACGTAAACGATCTAACATTGTCAAAACTAGAGAAATGCCAATAAATTTATTTCTTTTATATATCAAATAACTTTGATCTTATCTCTTCTATTTTTCTTCTCATTAATATTATAGTTAAATGGCACGTATATCTGTAATAGCGATATTTTAATCAAAAAAAAACATATCAAGGTTGTCTAGAATTAAAATATTTTTGTATAATATTTAATTGATCGTAAAATTTTTAGAATAAGATCGTGTTGTATAGCATATCTTTTTTTTTCTTTTGCAAAAAGAAGATCAAGTTTTAATTAAATACTGTATGATTAGAAAATTGATTTATTGAAGAGATTAAATTATAACCTTTTGTCAGATGAAACTATACAAAATAACTTAATTTTCTATATGTTATTCATAACTTCTACTGCTACCAGTGTAACAAAGTATAAGCTTTGATAGAACTAAAATGGAAATGAAAGCATATCAGAATAAATGAGTTTTCTTATTTTAACATATTAAGATTAGGCATGTATTCAATCATATTTAGTAATTGATATACATCTCAAATGTTTTGAGGTAATCTCACAACATAGGGTATGAGTGTAAGCTGCGGTATGATCAAGATTGAATCTATCAAAAACCATTTCTTCATCAAACTAATGTTACTGATAAAAAAATATTAATTGAAAATTGTTCCAAAATTAATTGAAAAATTTGAATCATGAAGTGAAAGATGAAAATATAAAAAATTAATTATTGATGATTTTGTTTACTTTTACTTCATGATGAATTTTGTTTCCTTTTCTGAAAGAAGGGGGTATACAGCGTTTCAATTTTTGGCTTCAAATACATAAAGTTTGTTTCTCTAAGTAAATGGGAATCTTGAGGGTGGATGTGAGTGGGTGTGGGTGTGGCTACATAAAGATAAATATTTATATCCATGACCTAAACCCACATCCATCATCATATTCATTGTATATCACATATAATGACTTCTAAACTACATAATCAATTAGATATATACGTGCACAATGGTTAAGTCTTATCTTTTCATTGTTCATCTCGCTGATGATACTATATAGATATACTAATTTCATTTCATTCGATTGAGTTGACTTGAGAAGTCTTTTGTATTCATATTAACATACTGATCTGTTCCACGGTATGCTAATATCGATAGAAATCATTTATTCTTTACTTTGAGTTATTCTTTTTATTGGAACAGAAGTAGTAATTCATAGTACTGAATGAATATATTTCTTTTCTGTGTCGTCGTTACTTGAAACCGCCTCTTGGGTAGCTGTTCTTTTTCTTACACAACACAGAGAAACGCTACCTTGTTCAGACACCATAACCATATAACATAATGGTCTTTCTCTACAATACATATCAATAGATATGTATTGTTTACCTTACTGATGGGTGTTACCACTCATTTATGTCTAAAAAATCGAGAGTTTCTCTGTGCGTGTGTGTATTTAAAAAACAATTTTATTTTTATTCTAAAGGTTTCTTTTTCTTTTTTATAAAAACAAAATTCATAGCAATACAACTTATTACTCGTTTTTTGCACGTCCGAGGTTATCTCTCCACCTCTGAAGTTCTGGGTGATTTGAAGGTAACGATTGTTCTCCGATTTGTACAGCACGTTCAAAAAATGAATGAGCTTTTGAATAGTTGCCCATATTCGCATACACCAAACCAGTGTTGTTGTATGAAGAAGCCAAACTAGGATGATTGGGAGGAAATGATTGTCGTTTAATTTCAAGGGCTTTTTCATAAGATGAAAGTGCTTTAGGATAATTACCCATCATGGCATGCGCATTACCAATGTTGTTGCAGGAAGAAGCCAAATCAGGATGATTGGGAGGAAGTGATTGTTGTTGAATATCAA
>CAJNOI010000341.1:29347-56578 GCA_905250115.1 Adineta steineri | reverse complement strand
GTTTCAACTCAAAAGCGAGGGGACAGTTGGTGGCCTTCCCTCGTTAGCCAAATCAGGATGATTGGAAGGAAGTGATTGTTGTTTGATTTTAAGGGCTTTTTCATGAGATGAAAGTGCTTCTGGATAATTACCCATTCTATCATGCATTGAACCAATGTTGTTGTAGGAAGAAGCCAAATCAGGATGATTGGGAGGAAGTGATTGTTGTTGAATTTCAAGGGCTTTTTCATGAAATGAAAGTGCTTTTGGATAATCACCCATACTGTCATGCACTAAACCAATGTTGGTGTAGGACATAGCCAAATCAGGATGATTGGAAGGAAGTGATTGTTGTTTGATTTCAAGGGCTTTTTCATGAGATAAAAGTGCTTCTGGATAATCACCCATACTGTCATGCACTAAACCAATGTTGTTGTAGGACATAGCCAGAATAGGATGATTAGGTGGAAGAGTTTTTTGCTTGATAGCATGTGATTTTTCATAGAGTGTAAGTGCTTCTTGATGGCCTTTGATCAAACCAAGTTGATGATAAATGTTTCCCTCGTGTTGATCATCCTCCGTCTGATCCAGTAAAATGTGATAAATGTCTTCAGCTGTGTCAACTTGACCCATTTTCCATAGTACTAAACCCAGTCGGTACCATCCTTCACACTTTGGAAAACTCTCTTCTCGAATGTAATCAGTAAGTCTACTTAATTCTGGATCGTTGTCAGTAGTAAGTACCAAGTTAACTTCATATAAACGATTATTTTCTTCCATCTGTTTAATACCTTGGATACGAAACACGCTATGCATCGAAAACAAGACTTCTTCTTCACCTTGGAACTTGCTAATATTAGCAATTGAAGCAAATGGTGATGTTGATTGAGATGGATCTACTTTCATAACAAAAAGTATTCCAACTAAATCTGGATTGACCTGATTGCTGTCGGCAAGAACATAGGAAACATCACGATCTTTACTAGTGGATAAGAAGTTGTTGAATGAAATAAGACCACCTTTGATTTTCAACATTTGTTCAAAATCCCCTGTAGATAAACCTTGACCACGAAAAACGGTGAAGGTATCAGCAGCAGTTGCACCAGCATATTGTTCCTGGTGTAGTTGTTCAATCTGTCGATGCAAGTCACCAATGAAGAAACCCATACGTGTAATGATATCACCATTCATTAATCGTAATGCGCCATTGAGCATGGGATATAGGAACATGTCACACGTGTACCAATAGATCGGTGTTTTGCTATGATATTGATCTTGTAATCGTTTAATATTTTCTATTTGTTTTTCGTTATCTGGAAAAACATCGCAACAGTAATTAATATAATCCTGAAGGTGACTTTGGTCGAAGTCGATGGTTAATAATATTTCTTTAATGATTTGGGTGTACATAAAAGAAGGATCTAATTGATCCAACTTTTGATTTGATTCCACGAAACTGATGGGAATGGCATTTTGCTCACATTGATGAGCAGCTTCCTTGAGAGCTTCGCAGACTGGTGTAATATCTGTGAAGATACCTTTTATTTTCGGCCAGTCTTTGGCCCATTGTTCATGAAGTTTTCGGTTGTCACAAAAAATAAAAATCGAATCAACTTGAGACATATTGTGCACAAAAGGCACAAAATGTTGTCCAACTGATCCAGATACGATCATACACGCCTTTTGGTCGACGATTGTTTCAATGAACTCAAAGCATTGATCAACATCTGTAAATGTATTAATATCGTTGACAACCCGTCGCAATTGTGTGATTGTATTTTGGCAATCGTCTTTGTTCTCGTCGATATTGTTGCCTAACCAGATTAGAAGAACATTTTGAATTTCTTGAAGTTTGATACGTTGACGATCTTCTGCACCTCCTGAAACTGCCGATACATTTGTTGCTGATTGTCCGTTGTTCATTGTTTTCTACGTGAATGGTTTGAGTTGAAGTTACTGTGTAAAAATACTACTGAAATAATGATCAAAACCGATTCGTTTTATATGTGTCTACTTCCTTACAAAATGTTCTTTCTTTAACTGTGTATAATATTTTTATGAAAAACAACACATGGAGAACGAAAAAAACAAGTGATGAAATATTGTCACGGTTCACTAACCATTGAAATAACTTGGAAAAAATAAGTATTCTATTGACGTTAATGAAGAAAAAACGTGTAGAGTCATGTTTTTTATTCAAGAATGCGGAGTGGAAAAAAGTATTTATATTGACAAATATATGAACAATTACAAAAGTTGATCATATTTTTTCTGATCCTGACTTACGAGATATAGAATTTAAGAGACCTTTCAAATAGGTGATATCATTCTCAATGCTGTATTCTTTCGGGTGAAAGTCTCTATGTGACCATTATGTATGAAAATTGTAAATAATCTTGAGATTTTAATCACATTGATATTTATTTAGTTTCTTCTGTAACTAGTTTATTTTCTATATAATATGAAAATTTTCGATCTTGATATAAATATAATCAACTTTTAAAAATACAAAATAACTGATGTTATATAACAGGATTTTTAACAACAATAACAGAATCAAACATAATTGTATGTACAGCATTCTAATTAAAATCTCAAGATTATTTACATTTTTCATACATTACTGTATAAAAATAGAATTTAAAAAACTTGAGTACTTATATTTTAAAATTGTTTGTGAACTGAATCACATAGTTTATGATGTTTGGTGACTACCCATGTGTTAAAGATCGCTTAAAAATCGACGAGTTTATCTCGATAAATCACGCACGTTAGCGAATTTTTGAAATAAATTCAGGTCAACAAAGTAATTTTGAGAGCCATTGAGGTTTTATGTGGAAGAAACAAAACAAAGAAATATTTTTTTAATTATCTTTTATTTTAACCTTTTGACTTCCGGTTTTTTTCGCCAACATCGAGACCTTTCATGAGACATCTCTCAATATAATCTTTGTTTCTTTAGAAAGACACAGTATTTTTATGTCAAAGATCTATTAGTAGTTTATCTTTGTATCGTAGTCTTTGAAGCAATCGATAATACATTGAAGGGTATTAGAATGAGCGCAGAAATGCCATGTATCACGTTGAACATTATGAGATATACAAACGACGCATTTTCTTTGGGACTGTTTTGATTGCGATGTTGACGAAATAAGCGAAGGTAAATGATGAGCTATTAGACGAAGAGGAGAGTCAGTAGTTATGCAATCAAAAGCTGTTAGAAGTTCATCTTCTGATGACAGATCGAATCTAGAGTTACTCATAGTTTTCCCGCTTTCTTCTTCAGTCAAGGGTCATTTCCTTAACGTTGTCATAGTGGAAATGCGTAAGGTTGATCAATAAAATATCTGATTATTACCCAAAGAATATATTTGATTCGCCCTAACCACTGTCTTTTAGTCAAGGGGGAAACAGGATATGGGTGCAGATATTATATTAATCATACACCCACATTCACCCAAGACTGCTGCATATGGTTGCATATCATCGTGTGCAATCGTATATTAATAGAACTCATCAAATTCTACCTGGTACACTACATTTTATAATTGACACAAGTCATTGTGTGAACTGATTTCAAATATATTCGGATCAGTCACGAGCTCCCCGTACATGTTCTAAGACTGGTTTTTTAAATCATATCATCACTTCAATATAAAAAAGACCATTTTCTTATTACATAAAGAAAAATTTAAGCTAATTTCTGATGAACATCGAAAAGTATTCTGTCCTTTCCTATGATTTTAAATATTGAAAAACTCGAAAAGTAACATGTAACTTTGTAAGTAGTTTTAAAAATGATTTTATGTGGTAAACATGAAATTTGGAAGTTAAATCTATATAAGAGAAGTACTATCTTGGTTGAAAAGTCATATTCGGTTTTTAAAAATTGTGTATTCCACATTCTGTCGAAATAATTGAAATTTTTCTAGAAAACACGATCAATTATCATAACACCTGTCTGGGAACACTTCTTTGATTGTCAGTATTAAACATATAGATTGAATGCACGTCTTAAAATATAGAAAAAATAAGAGACGATTATTTAAATATTTCGTGAGACTTATCAACTAGTCAGAATGAAGATTCCAGTAATAATGTTGTTTATTTTTCTTAAGTGCTTTTTAATTACGATTTTGAATATATCAAGAAATCCGGAAACGAAAATATCCGGCGAAGTAAAGTCAAGAAAAGAAAAAAAAACATGTCAATATGCTTTTTCTTTTTTCTGTATCTTTTAATAGAGATCAAATAAACAGCTATTCATATGCTTTGTGTTCACGCACTCCTGGTTACCTTTGTATTATCCGCTCTATCGCTCTGCGTTTCTACTAGTATGGTCTCTCTCTCGGACTATTTTAGATACTCGCTTATGTAACGGCGACATCGATCGTGTCGAACCTCTCCACGGACTCTCTCTATTGGTAGCTTCAAAGAGGTAAACTTCTTATCGAAGTGTCTTTCACATCTTCATTATTTCTACTCGTGATGTCTGTTATGCTTAATAAATTACGAATAAATGTTTTCCTGATTTTTCATTCTTCAGTTTTTCTTTTTCTGGTTTCTTTTCCGGATTTCTTGGCAACATCATTTTTTGTATTAAGTCAAAAGCATGTTTTTGATTGTCATTTTTTGTTTACTTCCTACGGCTATAAAAAGAAAGAAAAATCTTAAATGAGTCATCTTTTTTTTTCATCATGATATAAAAAAAGAAGCTTCAGTAGTAATTTCATAATCTAGTAACATGTCCTCTGAGGTACATATAAACGATGACGATCAAGCATTAACAATAACTTCTGACAAACTAAATCAATATGAAATACGTCCAATGAATGAAACTGATCTTGCGACAGCCGTTGAAATTGAAAAAATGATCTGGGGTGATGAATCATGGAATTTGGGATTTTTTTCCGATTTTTTTAAGGATCCATTGTCAAGTTGTTGGATACTTGAAAATACCAACAGTACACAACCTACAGTTGGATATGGTTTACAATCTCTATTACATAATCAATCAAGTATAACAAATTTAGCTCTTCATCCTAGTCAATGGGGACGTGGCTTAGGTGGTCTACTTTTGCGTCATATGATAAAGCATGCTCGTCTAACTTGTGCTGTGAGAATGACTCTTGAAGTTAACACATCGAATGAACGTGCATTAAAATTATATTTTAATCATGGATTCCGAATATCTAAACTACTTCCGAAATACTATGGTTCTTCCGATGGTTACTCTATGATACTTCAATTAGAAAATGAAATTTAATGTTAACTAACATTTATGATTTATTTTTTTGCTTAAATAATCGATCATTTCTTTTTCCATGTTAAAAAATGTAAATAAAAGTTGCTTTTAAATCATCACATTAGAAATATGACTATAATAAGGAAATAAATCGGTGTAATATACTGCGAATATCGTTGAAATAAGTTTATATGGAAAAGTATATATAGTTACTTGTGTGCAACGCCTATGACAAAGTCATTGTTATTGGCAATAACACAACAAGGGTGTGGTTGTGGGTGTGGGTGTAAAGGTATGAATGTGAGAGTGGGTGCAATGAATAAGATACACCCACACATACATCCAAACCCATCCGCACCCACACCCATCCTTCGTAAAGGGTGGTACGAAAAGCCATTCACTTGGCCTCTTATGCTGTATGACGATCATGTTACCGGAATGAAATAGAATTGATTTCGAACCGCAGCTAATTTCATAATATTCGACATTTCGGCATAGGATGACTGCTCCTAAATCCTTACGCCCACCCACTTTCACATCCTCCAAATGGATCCTTGATACTCTTCAGGATCTATCCAAATCCATAGGATCCGCCTTTTCCCTCTGGGTAAAAAAATTCTATCTTGGAAGAAAACTTCATTTTCTTACTCTTTCATTATCTACGATCTATACAGCCAAGCACGAATATCAATAAAACTACTATCTTATTCAGAAAATGATACAATCAGTAGAGATGTTTTTCACAAAAATGAGCTGTCTACACCGAGCATTACTCATCATCGATGATAAATGCATAAATTTTATTTTATTTAACAGAAAAATGAACAAAAAGACATTGATCAATGTCTGTTATGTTTTAATAACATAGATTTAATAAAGATGAACACTTTCTGTTTAAAAAAAAACAAGCTTTGCTATATTATATAGAAGGAGAAAAACAGAAACATTCTGAAAATGATCGAACGGATTCTGAATGAAGTAAACTAAATAAAACAAACAGAAATTGAATACAATATAAAATCATATATCGACAGGCACCAGAAAAAAAAGATGAGAAAAAAGCTGCTGATGGTTTTGATGATGATGAATATAATTCATACGAGCATAAGCCAATGACGTACTTATGTCATTCCAATAAATTCTCATGCGGAATTGATGACGTGCTTTTGTATGTGTAGATAAAGAATATATATAAATGATCGATGAAAGAAAATTTATTTTTGAAGAGGCATTACAATAACGGGCTCATTAAATTAATCATCAATCGTGTTTTATTCTTTTATTTCTTTAAGATTGACTACCATTTTCGAGTTACTCTATATAAATAAAGAAGAAAATCGGCCTGACTAAGAACTCTTTGAGGGTGGGTGTTGGTGTAGGCCTGAATATCTGGTATACATGAAAATCATATCAACAATCACACCACCGCCAAGATATAGTTTTTTATGGTCGAAAGCAAAAAATAATTCATAGACTTATTTTAATAAAGGTATTAGTTAGAATGAAGAATTTTTATATTTATTTGACGAACAAAATTAAGTAAAGATTAATTAATGAGTTTTAAATTCATAATGAACAATTATGATTGGCAAATCATATAATAAAAGAAATGTCTAACTTTTAAAATATTCTCGAAATATTTTTATCATAAATTAATCTGTTGTAATAAAAAAAGTCTTTAATCTCTCTTCTCTAGCAATATAAAATAAAATGAATGGGAAATACATAAAAATATTCCTTCGTCAAATAATATCAATCATTTTCAAAGATGTTATGATAAAAAGAAAAAGATTAATTCAATCGAAATTAAAAGTTTCCTAAAAGCATTTTGAAAGATAGATTCAAAACTTCTCTCAAAAAAATGAGATATACAAATACAAATGAAATAGTATCTTGGAGCTTGATGAAAACGAATATATAAAAACATGAATTCGCTTAAAAGCCATAGAAGTATAGAGATGATGAATACCAATTCTAACAATTCCTAGAATTAGGGCCAGTTAACGTTTTCATATCAATACATGTATCTTTATCCCAGTAAGTGATAACATATCGTTTTAATATGTGGACATTTTGTACGCATACTTTTGTAGTCCTTGTTGAATCGCATAAAAGTTCAAAATATGATTTATAAGAATTATATCTAAATTATTCTTGTACTTTTTTTTCTATATGTTAAACACCTACGTGCATATTCTTTACTTATTCTAATCTTTTATGATTGATGAATCTGGGGGAAAATCATGATTTTACTTTTCCTAACATTATTAGAAATATTTTGATTTATTATGTCAATGATAGATGCTAAATAATAGAAAACATGTTTTTTTTGTTTTCTCTTAAACTTTCCAATAAAGTCTTTATTTATTAAGTTTATGATGAATAATCTCATCAAATAGGCAAACATTTTTCTCCTATTTTATGCATCTTCAACTTGACTTCTCTTCATTTTGATTCTGAGGCGACTCAAGTAAGTGTTTGATATCAAAAACTCTTATACCTCCATGATATGACTCTTTAGATGTTACATTGCCTTTAAATCTAAAACTTTTTTATATCATATTTTTCCGAAATATTTTAGATTTAATTTCATAACATTGCAAAATTTTGACGAAGATCTACAAATGGAGAAACAAAATAGAATACGTGTTTGTGATATAATTTATTGTATAAAAAACAAAAACTAACTCGTTTTTTGTCTTCTTTACTTTGTAGCCTCAGTCAGTTAACAGCGATATAGGTGAAACACAACCTACACAATCGACAAGATCGTACGTGTATTCTGAGCTTGAATAAATAAAAAAAGAAAATTATTTTAGATGTGTGTGCATTCGAAGTAAATTGACGTGGATCATATTTGCTATTGTGATAATAGCGATCATTACTATTGCAACTGCTATTATTCTCGCTAAAAAGAGAAGCGTTGTTAAAACAAATTTAACAACAATAATGATGATAACAGAAAGAGGGTCAACAACATCGATGTTAGCAACCAGAAAATCATCAACACCAGAATCAGGATCAACAACAGCAAAAAATCCATCAACAACAACAACAACAACAGAAGAAGCAGGTATGTCTGTGTTCAAAGAGATAAAAAAAATTGATCAATTACTTACAATAACTTATAAAATTCTATTTAATGAAAAAACATCAATCATATATTATTAGTTAATTCTTACTTGTCTAATCTGATGGAAATTTCAGATATTTCAATTACTTCTAGTATTCTTCATAAGAAAGAATAAATATGAAAACTCTTTATTTTTATTAAATAAAGAGATGTATTTTCTAGGAAATCCTGTTTTTAGAGGTTTTTGCTATGTAACTTACAAAAAGTCAGATATCACAGATACAAATAAAGAATCTGAAAAAGTTCTTTTCATATACTTATTCAAGTATCGTCTTTGTTCTTCTATAACATCACATGACGATGTGAGGGTAGTGATAAGAAGAATATCGATTAATATATATCCTATTGCTATCCTAGAGATTTATCTCATTATCTACTATAGAAAGAAATCTTTTTTTATTCTTTATTTTGGAAATATAACGATTCTATTTATGTTTATTTAATAAAATAAAGATAAAATAATTTGTCTAATTGAAATAATAGCAAAGATCAAAGATTAACGAATGATGATGTTTCTAATAATACTGTCTTTTTGTATGAGAATATGTTTTTTATCAGTTTTTATTATTTTTGCTCTATTTGATTTGATGAAAATTAAACTCTCATTGTGACGCATGTCTACACCGAGCAAGTCGAGATGGTTGTGGGTGAAGGGGTGTGGGCATATTGTGTGTGTGATACCAACAACTACATCCGTATTCTTACCCTCATCCATCTGCCCTCACCCACGCCCACACTCACACGCGCTCACACACCTAGGGAGCGGCAA
The DNA here is from genome assembly GCA_905250115.1 of Adineta steineri. Lineage (NCBI taxonomy): Eukaryota > Metazoa > Rotifera > Eurotatoria > Adinetida > Adinetidae > Adineta > Adineta steineri. The sequence goes on along the minus strand of CAJNOI010000341.1, from coordinate 47,452 downwards.
AATCATCTTTTTTCGGTCCCGGTCCCGTCCCGGTCCCGGTCAAGCATTTACAGTTGGTCCCGGTTCCCGTCCAAAGTTTTTCCTTTATCTGTAAAATAATTTATGAAGTTGGTAAAAATTTTTAATATTTTCAATGGAAATCAAATATATGTTTTTTCCATAGCTGCAAGTGAAAATATTGATTTGCCATTTCTTAATTTACAAAGATTATAGACAAGAAAATATCTAGTTTAATATATGATAAAAAATTGGCGGGGCCAGATGACAGTTTTGGTCCCATCCCGACTCCGATAAAAAAAAACAGAAAGGTCCCGGTCCCGGTCCCGAAAGAAAATGGAAATTTAGTCCCAGTCCCGCGGGACTGGGATCGAGACCACTTTGCAGAGCCCTACACACACCCACACCCATACCCACCCTCAAGATGACGTTATATTTTTGTGGACATATTAAGTTTTCCAGTAGAAGATATTAGCATACGGATTTCAAAAAAAAATGTACGTGTTAACTTTGTCGTTTTATTTTCTTTTATATCAGTCGTATATTTGAATGGAAATTACAGTTTCTGGCCAATGGAGAACAATGCTGTTGATATCATATCAGGTCTTTATGGAGAAGGTGCCAACTCACCTACTTATGTAACACCTGGCATCACCGGTAGTGGATATGCTTTGAAGCTCATCCGTACTAGTAAGCAGTACATAAAAATACCAAGCATAAAAAGCTTCGCTGGTGTTAGTTTTACAGTGGAAATGTGGATTTATCCTACGACTCTAATCAATGGTGATCACTTTTTTGGACTCTTTACTCAATATACCAGGTCATCAAAAGACTACTCATTACAGATGATGATTCGAGGTTTAAAGCTGTCCCTAGACTTTTACGGTGGTGGAATTGATGGTGCAACTTCACTGACAACGAATACTTGGTATCACGCAGCTTTTGTCTACGATTATCCATCAAAAACACAAACTGTTTATTTAAATGGATACCAAGATGGCAGTCATAGTTCAGCAGGGCCATATTTAGGCACGGGTAGTTCGATAAATATTGGAATGCACCAGGATGGTACTAGCTATGATTACTTTGATGGGTGAGAAAAAAGACTGAATCATTCTTTGTCTTTATCCAATTGAGTTAGAAATATATAGCTCTAGAGGCATTGTTTCTGCTGTCGAAGATTATTTTTTTATTTTTTTACACAATTAGCGAAGCTACCGAGAATGAGCAAAACTCATCGTATATTTATGTAGATTCGCTCCTTAGTATCTCTTATCAGTCAGATCATTTTCTAAACAGTATAAAAATTGAAAGAAAACACAAGTCATCGCTTTTGTTTTTTGACTGTATATTATTCTTATACATTTAGTTACATCGACCAAGTGTCACTCACTATGGCAGTTAACAGTGCTGACGACATTCTTGACGATGCTACTTTGGCCTCATGGTATTCATTTGATTATGAAATTACTTATGATTCAGGTCCAAATAAACTCCAAGGAAAGGCTGTTGATCTCACATTAGCATCTGGTAAAGTGGATCAAGGATTAAACTTCAGCTTGAATTCATCTTTTTATCAGGTATTGATATCTTAAAAGAAATAAGTTATATTAATTAGCATTTTTTGTCAAAACTATATCGTTAACTGAAAAATGGTTAGAAGCTTTGAGAAATTTTTTCTAAGAAACTAATTACAGATTGTTTGCTGGAAAAAGTACGATAAAGAAGCTAAAAAAAACGTTCCAATCTGTGGTACGGCCATACTATATATAATAATTATTTAGATACCCGGATATGTTCTTCTTGGAGTCAAAAGCAGTTCATTTTCTATGTCTCTATGGGTACAACGAACATCGACAGGTGGAGGAACTCTTGTTCATTACTCGACACAAACAGATGGACAAGGATGGTGTATTGTTCCAATAGGATTTTCATCTGCTGGTAATATAATTGCTACTGCTTGGGCGCCAGACAACCAGGTAACAGGTCCTGTTTTATCGGTCAACACGTGGACGCATGTTGCCACTACTTATTCACAAACAGATGGGCTTACATTATATGTTAATGGAGTATATGTAGGTAGTACAGCTCCACAGTCCAACGATGCACCAGGTACATCGGTTATTCTGACATTGGGCAACTCACTAGGTGGTGGCAGATGTAATTCAAAGTCAATTGTAACAGGCACATTTTCTGGCTATATAGATGAGTTTCGTGTCTACTCACGAGAACTCAGTGCCAGAGAAGTGTCTGCACTTACTAAAGGTAAAGAATGATTTGTTGAGTCGCAGGGTCTTTTGAATCTTTGTTCTCTTCCTAGATAAAACCTGCATTGATGGAATTATGAATGAAAATGAAACTGACATCGATTGTGGAGGTTCATGTCTTACATGCGCTGTGGGTAAAAATTGCACATTGACAAAAGACTGTAATAATGTTCAGTGTGTCAACGACATCTGTGCAAGTAAGTGTGATACTTCTTGAGAAAATATTTATTCAAAAGATTCACTGCTTCTTCTCTGAATAGGTGCAACATGTAACGATACCATAACGAACAATGGAGAGACAGATGTCGACTGTGGAGGTTCGAACTGTTCACCGTGTGGTACTGGAAAAGCATGTTCTGGTGCTGGTGACTGTGCCATTAAAAGCTGTGTTTCTAGCACTTGTAAAAGTAAAGAATGATTTGTTGAGTAACAAGTGTTCTTGAATCTTTGCCCTCTTCCTAGATAAAACCTGCAGTGATGGAATTATGAATGGAGATGAAACGGACATCGATTGTGGTGGACTCGTTTGTCCTACATGTGCTTTATACCAGATGTGTAAAGTCGATCAGGATTGTAGCACTGGCAGTAGTAATATTTCATGCATAGATGGCTATTGCCAGCGTAAGTATTCCTGTATATAGTGAGGTGCAGCAAATTGGTTTTGTTCAGATAAATACGCATTTTTTTGAGTTGGCGTGTCTTTCGCGTTCGAAGATTTCTGTTATGTTTGAAGAGTTTGGTAAGCGATTAGTAACAGAGAGGAAGTTTCGTTTTCATAACCGCTCGGTAGAGTTTTGAATCGTTCTTTATTTGCCAGGTATTGATGTGTTACATGTCTGTATTTTTTTGAGTCTATAAAATTGCGTCTATAGTTTTATCTTCAAATTCCATATGTAGTTTTTCTATATCGTTACGTAATGAGGTCAAGTTTGAGAAAAGTGTTGAGTAAGGGTGTTGGATTGGCTATTTCTGAGAAGAGCCATATAAACTAGCAGCTGATTGTATACACTTCGCAGTGAATACATAACATTCTTGTAGGATGCGTTCTGAAGAAGTGAATAATATCTGCGCGTATGAGCACGCTTATGAGTGATAAGGTATTGTTTGTCACGATATGCCGAGAGAAACTGTTTGTGAGTACTGAAGCGCAGATCTCTTCATGTTTTTACTAATCGATGACTTTCTTGAGTTGAATTATAACATGCTCTATTTTATGAAAATCGTGCATAGCTCATGTATCTTATTTGCGTTACTACTATCCCAACGTGTGAAGAAAGATATTCGAACTACCTTTCAAACCTATACTCATATGCCATCTCTAATCGCATAAACACTCATCGTTTACTTTAGTCATGGTTCAGTTAGTCGCACTAATTCAATTTATTACATTACTACGGGAAATTCGCTACCGTCAATCTGATAACGACAGCCAGATACTAGCCAATATTTCTCAGATAAGCTTTGCCTCAAGTGTTTTTGAGGATGTTCGAAAGCTAAAGCAGCGTATTTTTGCATTTTTTAACTATGTGATTTCAAATTTTGATTGTACCTCTCATATTTTCATGTTAACTTCTGATTTGGTTATCTGAGTAGAAGTTTGAGGATACGGGTACAGGTGTTGAGGTCTTGTTCATTGGTACACACGCACGCTTTCCCTTAGCTACAAGGTGAAACACTTCTGTAGCATTGCACATTATCGTGTGACTGATGGTGTTTATTTTAAGGAAATTTCGTCAGTGTAAATACTAGATATGAACCTTCTATTTTTGTAACGTTTTCTGCTAATTAATAAGCATCAATAGGGGAAAACTGATGAGAGCTCAGCATGTTGCTCTCTAAATTATTTGACAGAAAAACTGACATTAATTCCTTTTTACATATATGAGTAAATACTATCTTGAGGGTGTGGGTGGATGTGGGTGTGAGTAACGGTGGGGATGAGGATGTAGGTGTAGGTATCACAGACACAATATGCACACGTACATACCTACGCCCGCACCCATACCCACACCCTCAAGAACTTTTTGAGAGCAGCTTCAGACTTGTGTTGAGACTATATCGTATCGATTTTGAGAGAAAAAAGAGTCAAAGAATAGCTATATCGAATAAATAATCACATATGTATCAATGTTGTATCTGGCTTTGACTCCAATCGTATTCTGAAACCGATGTTTCACTATCAGCTAGTGAGTAACATAGTATTTTGATTTATTTTAATACTAGGTGCATCCTGCAATTCATCATGGAGTACAACAGGCATCACGCTATTCTCCTCATCAACAAGATTAACATGCACACGTATGTTCATTGATTCCAATGACACTTTGTATGGTGCTGATAAAGACAGGCACTATATCTGGAAGTTATCAAAAAATGCCGAAAATGCAATAATTGTCGCTGGAGTTTATGAATCAGCAGGATCTGATAGTGCTAAACTACACTATCCCGAAGATGTTTATGTTGATCGATATGGAAGTATATATGTGGTCGATACTAACAATCAGCGTATACAAAAATTCATTAACGGAACAACACATGGAATAACGATTGCGGGTCAGACTGGATTAGGTGGATGTTCTTTAAACCGGTTATATTATCCTCGAGGTTTTGCTTTTGATCCAACAGATACATTTATGTATATTGCTGATCGTAGCTGTCATCGAGTAGTACGTTTTTCGACGAATTCAATTTCAGGTACTGATGGAATTGTTGTAGCTGGAACAGGAAGATCTGACAATACAATCGAAACATTGAATGGACCATATAATATTCGGTATTTATCATCGATAAATAATGATTTACTTATCGTAAACTGGGACGGACATTCAGTAATACGCTGGACTCTTGATGCTACCTCAGGTACGTTTGTAGCCGGTCTGCCAGGTATATCGTGTTCTAACTCTGTTTGCCTTTTCGAACCGGCGGATGTTAGAATTGATGCTAATCTGAATATGTATGTTGTTGACGAGAAGAACCATCGAGTTCAAATGTTTTGTGAAAATAGTCATGTAGGTGTGACTATTTTTGGAAATGGTGTCGCTGGTGATAGTTCAACACAGTTAAACAGTCCACGTGGTATTACATTTGATTCGGCAATGAATATGTATGTTTGTGATACAGGTAACAAGCGTGTTCAGAAGTTTCTCAAACTTTGAGTTAAACAAAATATTATTTGATTGACCTTTCAATTGGAATTTCAAATTACTGGATGAAAAAAAAATGACAAAAACACTTGATATATATTCTTGCTTACCTTGCAATATATTTATGTTCGCTTTGTGTCCGCATTTCTCTTCTGTATTTCAGCAGTTTTCTGTTTTGCTTCATTTCAATAAAAGATAATCGAAATGAAATAATCATATAATTTTTTTTTAGATTGTTTGAAGGCTATTTATCTTGAGGATATTGATAAAGGTGCAGTTATCTTCTTGTTGACACAATCACCCTACTGATCCACACATACCCTCACACAGTTTTGTCTTGATACTGCTTTTGTATACAATAAAATTTCTGAAAAATATGTGATCTTATTGTTCTTATTATATTAAACAATATAAATCGCCCAGACTCACATCCACATAGTGATATGAAAAGACTTAAATGATGAAAAGCAAAATAAATGTCTTTTTACTAACAAAGTTGGACAATACATAGATAATTAATAGCTTCATCTTGACGAGCCACTAATACTCTCCCATTTTTTAACAAAGTTGATGTATGCATAACGCGTGTATAACGCATACTACTAGTGATTGCCCATGATTCTGATATTGGATCATATAGCAGGGCCGAATTCAGGATTTCCATGAGGGGATGGCGGTTTATAAAAAAAAAGCGGAAAGTAGTGTTATTTTTTAGGATACAAACCTATCTTTAGGGTGAGGGTGTAGGTGTGGGTGTAGGTGAAGGTGGGTATGGGTGAGTGTGGGTGAAGGCGGGTGAGTGTGGGCGAAGGTGGGTGTGGGTGTGGGTGTGGGTGTGGGTGAAGGTGGGTGCGGGTGTATGTGTACAAGTGTAGCTTCTTCAGTCACGCTCACATACATTCTCACCCACACCCTCAAGATATTTCTCTTCCTGTGAGTATTAATGAAGGATAAGTCCCTTTATGTACATCAGTTAAGCAAATAAGTTTATATTTTGTTGCTATTTACACACATCTAACACAAAAACAATTAAAATAGCTGCTTAAATACAACATATTTGTAACAATAAATATTCTATTCTTTTTAATCCTTCTCAATATATCTTATGCAATATTTTACATCGTTTTCTAACTTTCTCATTTTTTTTACTTTTGAAAATAATCATAATAAATATTATTTACTTCTATATTTTATTCCACAGATTTATCATATTAATATAAAATAATTTTGAGAAACAGAAATATGATTAATGGTTCTAGTGACGTAAGATTTTTTTATTACAAATATTACAACATTCTAAACTGATTATTGAAAATATGACTTGTTTTTCTTTAATTAAGAAAAAGCAGAGAAATTTATTTCATTTTCATATTCTTTTCATTCATGTCACATAAGAATAAATCAAAATAATATTCAATGAGGCATAACGTATGTTTTCTTGATTTTAGATTGTAAAAGTATTCAACTTTAGATAGAACAACAACTATGAACATGAATAACAGAGTTGAACCTGATGTAGTAATGTATTAAATAGAAAGAAAAAAATACTCTTATTTTCTTTTTGAATATTTTAGTCTGTTGAAGTTAACTCTAATACAACACGATTACGAACATTGTATGCATATATTATATGAATTATAATAAATTATTTTAGATGTGAGCATTTTCAGTAGAAAAAATTAATTTGGATAATATTTTCCATTATTTTAATTGTTGCTGATAATAACACAACAAGGGTGTGGTTGTGGTTGTGGCTGGTAGAGCCCTGCGGCTCCTAAAATCTGTTTTGGGAACCGGTGATTTTACGATAATAAAAAAAATATTAAAAGATAGGTTTTTCCAATAATTTCTACATTTCATTTTCAAGATCGTTCACGTTTATTATTTTAATAAAATAGTAATATGTTCCCAAAGATAGAAGAAAAACTGTACTATTACAGCTATCATAAACTGCAGACTAAAGATTATATTGTATCTGAATAGTATTTTAGCTACCATTAAAAATATATTTTCGGTTCCACAGGTTCCGGTTCCGGTTCGGTTTTCGGTTCTATTTTTTTCGGAACTGCAGGGCTGTACTGGCCTCTCACTGTTGTAGTCTAGAATAACATCCAACCATTTGATGCTATACTATAGAAGACTATAGTCATGATATTTGGATCGAAATTTTTAAACTACGGTCCCGTGAGGTGACGCATTACGCGTTTAAGCCGACATACATCTAATCATTCGATGTAATGGAAAGTAATTGCACATATCTCACTTTCTCTTTTTTAATACACCCTAACTCCAGTTTATCATTCAGATTATTATCTGAAATGGCATAGTTCTCGCCATCTTGAGGGTGTGAGTGTGGGTGTCTACTTTTTCTATTCACACTCATACCCACACTTACATCCTTGTTGATTAGAAGTAAATATCAACGTGTTTCTGTGATCGATTGCGCAATTGACTTGAATATTTTGTTTTTCTATGCGCAGCTTAATAACAATATTTCTCTCAAAGGTTCTTCCTCTTTATTTGCTCGATTACTAATGAAACAGATAGTAGAATGAAAGGTAGAACCATTAATTCAACAATCGGTTTCTCTTTCTTTTTTACTATATATTGACCTTTCTTGAATTACTCAAATGATGATCATGTTTCTTATTATTATTATTCATATTTTACAAAAGAACAGATAGTTTCTTTTGTTAGTTGGCGATTTCCAATATAGCTGCAGATAAACTATGACACACACTGTATCGAAATGCACCATCTATATGTGCTTCCAACAATAGTGTTGCATACAGTATCACAAAAACATGTCTTGAGAGTGAAAGTAAAGCAGAATATCACATTCTCAACCTCATCCATTTACTTGCAGTCCAGTTGCCTTCTCTGAATTGTCGCAACAGTAAATCATATTCTTATGTTTTATTAATATATTTTTGTAAAATAATTTGCCTTACAGTGAAAGATCGTGTACTGTAAGTTACAGAAGTTGATCGTATTTGGTTTAGCTGATTACTTATATCGTCAAGCTAGCAAATTTAAATTATTTCCTACTTGTAGCGTGTACTGAAATAGATATTTTGTTTTTCCTATACTAACCGTATGTCATTGACACTTATAATATTCAAAGTTGCATTAAAATCTATGTTTCTTTCAATAAATGTGTTTCAAACTTGAAAAATAAAAATAACAACTGTTTATACCATCGCGAGGATCATATTTTTGCTGTATTAATCTTTCATCCATTCAAACACTTTTCAAAACTCCGTCTGCATCTAGTAATTCAAGGCAAAAATTATTTTATTCTCTTCAATATTATTTATAAAAGTGTCACTTGTAAATACTTTCACATATACAGTTTACAACGTATATTCAGTAGTTGTGTGGGACAGATCAAATATCTTTATTCGCTTCGCCCACATTCTCATTGTAGTTTGTTTTTGAATCAACTTAAGCCTATTGCTCGAAATCATCGTATGACAAGGAAGTAGTAGTTTTTTCGTGGAAACAAATTATTGATTCAATATTTACCAACAATACTACTACACAAAAAAGCTAAGCCTACTTAATCTTTAAAGATTAATGCATGTATAATGAAAGTCAAATATATAATTAATATTCACGTGTTTTGCTATTATCTAAGAATCAACAATGCAACATATTAAAGGTTAAAAGTTTAAATTGGAAACTATAATCATCGCACCATAAAACAATCTTTGATGTAATGATTCATACAAGTGTATATCATCATTCTTAGTAAATAGGATCATATGAGTAAATGACGTCGTTGAAATGATACAAGAAAAAATCATCAAATTTCTTGTATCTTAATCAAAGAACTGATCGATTCAGTTGAATTTAGGAAATAGTCTGAAGACAAAGATAATCTAGTGAAGCTTTTAATTTCATAACTGATAATAGATAAATGATTCAATACTTTGCTTGAGACCATTAAAAATCCTAAATAGTGCTGTTTTACATAGATAAATGAAGTCGAAAAAAAGAATGATCATGACGATTTCACTAGCTTTACATATAGATAGATTGACTCAAAAGAATTTCGTTCATTTACAGATGATAAATTCTATTAAATGTATAGGCTTTTGATTTTGAATAACGATTAAGGATGTCACTTCCGGGTTCTTTAGGCAACAGAATCCTGATATGCTGAATGATAATATATCGCTGATTCAGAAAGTGAAATTTTATCTCAATCGAAAAACAATAAACGCAATATGCAAATCAAATACTTCCTCTCTTCTGATCAAATGACTTTAAGCCTATTATTAGTAATTCATCATTGGCACTTATCACAAGCTTCGCAATAATGTAGTTTCCAACATACTGATACTTCCGCGATAAATCATACGATTTTTGTATTCACCCATGTATATAAAGGGTTGTCTTGATTGCTGAAATTATTCAATTCAAAACAAAAATGTGTTCGACTATTATTCGTCTTCTCATCGTCTTAGGTATTGCTTTGGCAGTATACGAGGTAAAGTTTTTGTTTTAATTGAATAATTTAATATTTACAATATTTGTTTTTTCATATAATTAGGCTGCTGATGTCATGTGTCGTCAAAGAGTTCCTATTTATTCATGTGCATCGATGGGCTGTCGTGTAGTTGGCGATGCTGTTACCAGCGATCACTATCCATGTGATTGCTTTAAAATAGAGAACGTTTTGGGTAAAAACCAAAAATGGTTTAAGATCGAATTACCCGATGGAAAACATGGCTATGTAACCGATCACCACTGCTCGGGCAAGGTTCCGCATTGTAAATGATGGTATTTACAATCATGGCATTCTTGATATCTACTTTTGAACTTTTTTTCTGTTAATCAAGATGCTTCATACATGATGTTAATTTTCCATCAAATAAAAGAAGATACCTGACAATTTGTAGAGATTTCTATTGAATGAATGTGCCATATCTAGAAAGAAAAATAAAACAAGTATCAGATCACGTCTCATTGAGATAAAAGTTTCACAAAATGACATGTGTAATAATGAACACTATTAATATAACCAAATAATGATAAATATTTATCGTAATAATTGTCAGTTAAATCTATACATTATATTGTCATTTGTGTACAAAGCTACATTTGAATTGAATAATGTTGAGATTTTGTTTTATATTATGTTTTTTCTATGGATATTTAATGGATTACAGTCGCTTTTCTATGATACGGATCCATCTGGACCAGGGCTGTCAAACCTCCTGATTTTTTAACTTTTCTCCTGATAGTCTTTCTGCTGAATCTACAAGCTGACTTTTAAGGTCTTCTCCTGATCTCTCTTGATTTTAATAATTTTCTTAAACCTGTTTCCATAATAGAAGCCCCCTCAAGAAGCTTCAGGTGGTGAACATATTAGACGCCTTCATAGACTTATAATATGGGGAGGGGGTGGGGGGGGGGTACCTTAATACTAACGCCGTTCAATGCTTAAAAAATGAGAAAAAAAGAGAATTATCACAGTTAGATATATGTAATAGCAATGCAGGTGATGCGAAATCAGCATTATATTCAATATTTTGACATTTCAGCATATAAGACTGAATCGCAAAAAGTCTGGTCGTATAATAGGATTTTATTTTTGAAAAAATACAAGTTCTGATTTAAAAAGCACGATTCCATACTGAGTATTTACACGATACTTCTATATTTTTTGTAAAATGAAGTATTTCGAAGATTTCGACTTCTTTCCGGTGTTTTAATCGTCTTCAGCTTTTGTTTGTAAGAATACTCATTTTTTGCGAAATGAGATGAATTAGCACTGAGAGTCGGTTGTGAAATGGTCAACTAGTCTCGTCGGTAAACTGATCGATTAAAATCACATGCTGTACCGAAAAAATTCGGGTGAACCAGACAAAAAAACGAGTGAAAAATTTCAAATTCTTTTGAAAAACAATTTTTATAGAAAACATGGACAAAAGTCTTTTCTTTGTCTTTATATCTGTGCTATCATACTTTGTATAAAATTTATTGCCGAGTGGAGATATAGCTTGAGAGTTTTATTTCAGTATGGTATATAGATCATAATACAATAAAACTCTAAAGTCTTATCTCTACTCGGCAATAAACTTTATACAAAGTATGATAACAAAGAAACGAAGGGGAGAAAGACTTTTGTGTGCGGGCGTAGTTTCGGAGAGCATGTATGAGACATCCAATAAAAACCATCTTTTTAAAGTGAACCTCACAACAAATAATTAAATACCCTGTGTTTTGCCCCCTTTTATATTAATTCTATCTGAACTGTATGTGCTGTCTTAGTTTTTTATGGCCAGAATTAAGATCGACAAAGAAAGCTTTTAAAAAATTTCAACTCGTACAGTTCTCACCTCTATAAGTCGATTAAGTTTTTTTTATAACCGATTCGGTCCCAGTGGTGCTATAGGCCGATAAATAATGAGTTTAAATAACTAATAATAGTCAAGTTTCAGTCACTCAAAAGTCTTGGTGATATGCTAATAGAAATAGAATGAAAAATGATCCTAATGAATGCCGAATTCAAAATTAAAATAAAAAAAATCTCTGAGATGGTAAAGAACTGTTGAAATCAATTCACTCAAAAGAAAAATACAATCGTGAAACAACAATATCAAAAAAATGTAGGAAATGGTTTACTCTGTTCTGTTTCAATTCGTTGGCGGTTTCTTAAAACCCATTTGTATCTGTTTTGTTTATATTTTTCAATGAACAGCTCTGAAAAGACCAATAAAATGAACGATGTTTTATTATCTTTCTGTTTTTCTTTATTTCATCTACTGAGACAGACCTTTTCATTGCTCGTTTATTAAAAACCATACTCATACATATTTGAGGGTGAAAAGCTTTGCCTTTTCGCAAATAAAGTATATGACACTGTCGTATTTTCCTTCTGATCTCGAGAGAAAGTGCCTTGATTTTTCTCCTGACCAACTCCTGTTTTTTAACAAAGAAATTCTGATCTGTAAAAGTTGAATTTCGCAACCCTGATTTGGATTAAATTGTTTATATTCTTTTTCATTTGAGCCAGAATTTTCTGAGATAGTCAAATATTGTATTCTAAATAGAAAAGAAAAAAAAGAAAAGAAAGAAAAGAAAAAAAGAAAAGAAAAAAGTGAAAGAAAGAAAAAGAAAGAAAGAAAAAAAAAGATTCAGAAAGTGGAATTTTATCTCAATCAAAAAACAATAAATGCAATATGCAAATCAAATACTTCATTCTTTCCTAATAAAATGACTTCGATACCATAATCAGTTACTCATCATTTGCACTTATCACAAGCTGTGCAATAAATTATATGATTTTTGTATTCACCCATGTATATAAAGGGTTGTCTTGATTGCTGAAATTATTCGATTCAAAACAAAAATGCATTTGGCTACTATTCGTCTTTTCATCATCTTAGGCATCGCTCTGGCAGTATCCGAGGTAAAGTTTTGTTTTAATCGAATAATTGAATATTTACAATATTTTTTGTTCATAAAACTAGGCTAGCTATGTTCTATGTCTTCAAAGAGTTCCTATTTTTACGTGTGCAAAAATGAGCTGCCCTGACGTTGGCTGGGCTATCACCAGCAAGCGCTATCCAAGTAATTGCTTTGAAATCGAGATACTTTCGGGTAGAAAGCAAAAATGGTATAAAATCGAATTACCCAATCGAAATCATGGCTATGTAACCGATCACCACTGTTCGGGCAAGGTTCCACAATGTTAATGTTGGCATCTATAATCATGGCATTCTTGGTATTTTCTTTTGAACTTTTTTGCCAATCAAGATGCTTCATGCATGATAATCACTTTCTACCAAATAAAAGAAGATACCTAACAATGTCTACATTTTTCTATCATATGAATGTGTCACATCTAGATACATAAATAAAAAGGAGTATCAGATCGCATTGTTGTGTTTTGATATATCACGTCTCAAAGAATGACACGTATAATAGTGAACACTATTAATATAACCAAATAATGATAAATATTTACTATAAAAGTTGTGTTAAATCTATCTATACATTATGTTATATTGTCATTTGTGTGCAAAGTTACATTTGAATAAAATGTTGAGATTTCTTTATATTATGTTTTTTTCTCTATGGACATCTAATGGTTTACAATCGCCTTTGTATGATACAGACCCATTTGGATTTGACTGTTTGCATTATTTTTCATCTAAATCATCCTTTCCTGGAATAGTTAAACATTGTATTCGTCCAAATAAAGACAAGAATTTGACGACAGTAAATCCTTTTTTTAATATATCTGATGAATATTTTACTTTCAACGAATTATATCATCTGAATATTACCTCACATGAAGTTCTTCTATGGTCGTCGTCGATTGATGTCGCTGAAAAATATCAATACTATCTCGATCGACCAGCTCAATCTAATTTATCGAATGAAACGTTTTTTAATTGTACAGGTCCATGGTTTGGATCTCGATGTCAATATTCATTAGGAATAAATGAAGATGTATCAGTCCGAAATCCATGCGAAATGACTTCAACAGATAATATGTTTCGACAAACGTGTTACATTCTTTTAGAATGTAATCGTGGTGGTCCATCGATTTGTCTCGATTGGCGTGAGATATGTAATAGTCGAATCGATTGTCTAAATAATGGTATTGATGAAATTGGATGTTTCAATTTAGAAATGAATGAATGTAATGAGAATGAATATCGATGTCGTAATGGATTATGTATTCCAAAAATCTTTTTGGAAATGATATTTGTGGAAGCGCAATGTTTTGATGGATCGGATGAAATTGTTAAGACCAATCGTCTTCTGAAAGCTAATTATCGGCCACATTTATTCGAATGCCAAGAATATGTATGTCGGCCTGACGAAGGTCAATTTACGTGCGGTGATGGACAATGTGTAGAAGATTTTGGTCAATGTCAAAATAATCGACATTTAGCATTGATTCAATCAATTAGTATTCAAGGAAATTTATCCTACTCATGTTGGATAATTATGGTTTGTCTTAGCAAAATTACGAATAAAATCGAAAACGTAACATGTGATCAACTGCTCATGCAATCTTCTGAAATCATTGAAGAGTTTAAAAACTGTACGTTTCCTCTTGAATTTCCGGTTATTCCTGTACTCTTTGGTCATGTTAGATTTTTATATGAACCAAAAGAAATTGACAATATCAATCTAACATTAGCTCTCAAACCTGATTATATTTGTTATGATGAGCAATTATGTGATTTTCTTACACCTACATTTCCTTATAAAAATCTAAACTGTCGATACGGAAATGAAACAGGCTTTGACTTGAATGTCGAATTAACTACATGGAAATCTGTCATCGATTCAGTCAGACCATACTTTATTGGTTGTGTCACTCAACGTTATCAAAACATCAGTTCTCATTATTCATCATTATATCATTGTAAGAATTCGTCAAAATATATTTCAAAATACCGAATCGTTGATGGTATACCCGATTGTTTTTTAAAAGATGATGAAGAAGCATTCGAATTGAGTTGTTTATTAAATCAAACGCTTCGATTTCAATGTCCGAATGAGAAACAATGTCATTCACCTTTAATTTCACCAGATATCTGCTCTCGTCCAATAGAAATAAATTATGAGAAAATTTTATTTTATCGAATATGCGATCGTATTGCAGATATGCCCTTGATGTTGATTAATGGACAAAATCATTCAGATGAGACTCATTGTGAAGATTGGCAATGCAATAATATCTATACACGATGTGATGGCTTTCGAAATTGTCTTGATGGAGAAGATGAAGAAAATTGTACGGAATCAATTACATTAACTCATTTCTTTTTCTGTACTTCGCCACAGAATTATACACAGATGTGTTTACCAGCCGGTCAAGTCATTAATGAAACCGTCGATTGTTTTGGAGCATTATCCAATGAATTTCAATATTTTCAAACGAACAAATTTCATTGCTCGAATCACACGAAATGTGAAGAAGATGATCAAAATCCTTGCAATGAAAATCAAAAATGTCTACCGTATGATAATTATGAATTTTGTCTTGACCGTCTTCAGTTATGTAATGGCTATAATTTTGATAATTTTATTAATATGCGAGGCATTTCATGTCGAATTATTAATACAGCTTATAAGGATTTTTTATTAGATACTGCATTAGTTTATCCAATCTTACAGACTACTCCAATATATCCTATTAAAAACCAGATCACTGACGAAAAGATAGACTTGCCGATTAATAATACGATACAGTCCAATGTTTGCAATTATGGTTTACATATGTATCATCGACTTGGAGTTGGCAATTATAGAAGTCTATGTTTTTGTCCGCCAAATTATTATGGTGATCAATGTCAATATCAAAATCAACGTGTTAGTTTAACTATCGTATTGGCAACAGTCCATCAACCGATTGTCTATGCTATTATTGTTACCTTAATGGAAGATGACAATGCTACACAAGAAATTCATTCGTACCATCAATTTACTTATGAATCAAAAACATTTTGTGGTCAAACTGTAGATGTTTATCTATTATACACAACACGAGACAAGAATAATTCAAAAAAATATAGCATTCGTATTGACACCTTTGACAAGAGTTCAATGACGCATCTATTAAGTTGGCATTTAACGATTCCATTTATTTTTTTACCAGTTAATCGATTGAGTGCTTTTTTGACTATTCCAATTTCTCGATCATTCAATTTTAATCATTGTAATCTGCAATGTTATAAAGGCACCTGCATGAAATATCATAATGAAGAACGATTTTTCTGTCAATGTTATTCAGGTTGTTCTGGTGCACAGTGTCATATTCCAATTGATTGTAGCATGTGCGCACCAAATTCAGTCTGTATTGGTTCGATTCAAAATCGATCAATATGTGTTTGTCCTCAAAATAGGTTTGGTTCATTTTGTCGTCTTGAACTAATGTGTCCAGTAGGATTTTGCAAAAACAATGGTCGATGTGTCGTTCTCGATGAGAGAATGATTGATGAAAGTTATGTATGCTTCTGTTCAGAACAATTTCATGGATCAAGATGCCAATACGTCAATCATAAAATAGAGATTTCCCTTAAGAATATTGAAATTCCATCACACTTACTTGTTTATATCTACGAAGAGATTAGTTTTGAACAATCAATACCAACATTTATTACACTCAAAAAAATGGCTATGTTTCAGAATCAAATTATTTTATACTCTCAACGTACGGTCGAAATGATTCTTGTCAAAATTGGTGCTCGTTATTATTTGGCTGTACTTCAAAAACTCGAACAACCTAACATAACAACATCGATTAATCCTGCACAGCGATGTGCTTCCGTTGATGAAGTTTTGAATACTAAATTAGTATCATTACCACGAATTCAACGATTGAAAAGTTATCATATTCCATGTCAACGTGATTTTAATCTACAATGTTTTGTCGATGAATTTTACATGTGTCTATGCACGGAAGAGCATCATAGTAATTGTTTTCTATTAGACCAACAATTGAGTTTTATCTGTGACGATAATGTTTATTGTGAAAATGGTGGAACATGTTTACAAGATCAACCTATATGTTTTTATAGTATTCTATGTGTATGTAAGGATTGTTTCTTTGGTGATCGATGTCAGTTTTATGCTAAAGGTATTGGATTAACATTAGATGATTTATTGAGATATGAAATTCGACCTAATAGTACATTAAATGATCAATCGTTGGTAGTTAAATTAAGTGCAACATTTATCATGATTATTTTTCTCATTGGTTTAATCAATGGTTTTCTTAGTTATTTAGTTTTCCATAATCGTGATTCTCGTAAAGTAGGATCTGGAATTTATCTTCGCTTATCATCAATTATTTCTATTCTGATTGTTACTATGTTAATTATAAAATTCTGGTTTGTAACATATACGTATATGAATCCATTGATCAATCGTAATATTCTTCGAATTGGATGTTTAGTACTTGAACCTTTGCTTCGTCTTTTCTTAAATATGAGTAATTGGCTTAATACTTGCGTGGCCATAGAAAGGGCAATATCAGTCCTGCAAGGAATTAATTTTAATAAGAAAAGAAGTAGATGTATTGCACGATGGGTATGTTGCCTTTTACCATTTATAATTTTGGGTTCAATGTGTTATGAACTCATCTCTCGCGATGTATTTGATGATCATGAAGAACGACGTGTTTGGTGTGTACTTCAGTATTCTCAATCAGTTGAACGATACACTACAATTATTCAATATTTTCATTTTGTAGTTCCTTGTGCAATAAATCTATCTTCAGCTCTTTATATCATCATAAACATTGCGCGACAACGAACGACCACTCGAACAAAATTTAATTATAGACAACAACTAGTTAATCAAATCAACGAGCACAAACAACTTATTATTAGTTCTATTTTATTAGCTGTTTTACTATTTCCTCGCTTTCTTATTTCATTATTATCAACATGTGTTAAAGCATCACGAAATCCTTGGTTATATCTTTGTAGTTATTTTATTTCATTCATTCCATCATCTTTTATCTTTGTTATATTTGTTCTACCATCGAGTTTTTACAAGAAACAATTTAAACAATCGCTTATCACTTGGCGACAACGATTTATGAGAATGATGAGACAATGATACCCTCAATTATATTCAATTTAATTTATTAGTCTGAACCTTGAATGTAAAAGATTGAAAGTCCGCTTTTGTTATTGTGAAATTTGGCTTTGAGTGTTTTT
>CAJNOI010000341.1:0-29247 GCA_905250115.1 Adineta steineri | reverse complement strand
TGTGCAAGTGATTATGATCAAACACCATTAAAACATTATTCTGATCGTATACGACAAATAATTATTGAATGTTTATCTATTGATCCTTTACGTCGTCCAGATATATGTTGTGTAGCACAATTATGTACAGAACAAATGATGTTATATACAGATCGTTCATGTACAATAATTCAAACATTAGAAAAACGTTTAAGACAACAAGATCATCAACGTGAACTTGATCTAATAAAACAACAATCACAATTACAGCAACAATCAAATTATCATCAACGATGTCTTAGTTGTTCAAGTACAAAAGAATCATTAGTTAGTAATAGTGGTGGAATACCTGATGTGAGTTTTGATGGAACTGAAGGACAACTTGATACACTTAAACCGGATACATTTACTGCTGGTAAATAAATAAATAGAATAAAGAGGATATAATTTCATTTTCTATAGTTTCTGATTTTGAAACACCTGATACATCAAAAGAATTAATAAATAGTAATACACCACAACCTCCAAGTGGTTCAACAAGACCAAATACAATACGACGTCCAATAGCTCGAGTTTCTTCTGAACAATCATTAAATACAATTGAAAGTATAAAATAAAAATCTTAAGAATTTCAAAGGAAAATTTTCATCTTATTTAGCATCCCTTTATCAAGCACGATCACCTGAATCATCAAATATATCATTTGAAAGTGGTTATGATAGTAATAATATAGCACAACCAACACATCCTTCATTAAGTTCATCAAATACGGAACGAAAGTATATATATAAAAACTATTTTATAGAAGTTTCTTTTCATATGTTAATTTTTAAGACAAAGTCCATTTAATCGTTCACGTCCACCATCAGCAACTGCATCAATAAGTATATCTCAAAAACGACTTCGACCAACAGATCCTGTTAGTCAATTACTTGATATAGTTCATAAAATAGTTTATATATCATGTGTAAGTTAATTAAAATACGATATTATATTATATTATTCTCTTATTTAATTAGATTCCATCGAATACCAATAATAATAAATATCGTCGTTTAATTGATCGTTATAGGTTATTTTTATTCTCAAAAGGTTCATCACAAAATTTAAAGAGTGAATTATCAAAATTATCAAATCATTTAAGTGATTGTATTGAATTTGATAGTGGAATTGGAAGACAAGGTATTGGTATACAATCTTTAACAAACTCATCACGATCAGCATCAACTAGTTCATTAAATCTTAAAGCTGGTAAATTTATTTTTTCTATACAAAGAAAAACATTTTCTTATGATAACATTCTTTTTTCAGTTGATCTAACTATTCCAAATAGCAATGGAGATATAACATATGAACAAATGATGACATATATTGAACAATATCTTCAAGAAACAGATTATTATAAAGATACAACAATGCCCATGTTATCAAATGAATTTCTTCCACCTGCCGTCCAACGGAATCAACGTCCACCAACGGGAAAAAAATAATAGTACTTTTGTTTTTTCTTTCAAATTTCGTCCATGTATATTCATATATGTGTTTTTCTTTTTCTAATCTCAAAACAAGTTTATTTGTATGATTGCGAGAGAATAATGTTAGAATTAACGAGAATTGTATGTGTGTTAAGAATGACAATAACTTGTTTATGTTATGTAATCATTATATATCTCACCATTGACTTTTTTGTTTTGTCTTTACAGCACGAAAATTCAAATAAAAACATAATTGCATTCAGATGTGTCATTAATCGATAATTTATGTATATGGGATGTATTTAGTCTTTGATAAATAACATGTACTAGACGCCTTTCTTTGTCTTTTAATCATAATCTCTCTCTCTCAGCGCGTGCATACCGAAAAAAAAAGAATCATTCAAGCGAATAGTTAGACATGAATAAAGACGATTGACTCTTTGTTTCGTATATTACATTGTTAGGGTTGCGTTTTATATAGAAACGTGACTATTAGAAATCAATATGGCTTCCGCAGTAGATAATCGTCCTGGAGGAACAACAGAACGAAATTCAAATGCTCGTCCAACATTAACTCTTGGTAATCGAAATACAACTACTGGAGCAAGTTTTCAATCGAATGGGCCGATGCTTGCACCATTACGATCTACTAAAAATATTCCAACATATATTGTATGGTCGGTAATTAATTTATTATTTATACCATTTGGTATACTTTGCTGTTATTTTTCACATAAAGTGAAACAGTTAAAAGCTCAAAATGTTTATGAAGCAGCAACTAAATGGTCAAAACGTACACTTGTACTTAATTTAATGACGACATTAATAATGATTGGTGTTATTATTACAATTGTTATGTTAAATTATGATCACAATCAACGCAGTAAGAATTCAGGCTCTAATGAAACAACAACAGCTGCTTATATTCCATGGCAACCAGGACGTTAAAATAGACATATATATATTTTTTTTTCTGTATTTTATTTTATTTTCATATAATTATTTGACTTAATGATAATAATAAAATCTGATAGTTAAAAAGTTTTTTTAAATGATTGAAACATCATCCATATTCCATAAATCATAATTGTTGCTGATATAAACATGCCTATAATTGGATCTAGGTACCAAACTTTTGAATTTGAATTATAAATTGTTGTACTTATAGCTACTGAAAGTGCCATTAAACCAGATATAAATGTATTAAATGCATCGGAATAAGCTGATATAACATTAAGTTTTCTTGCAACTGTATATTTACCAAATGCTAAACATAAAAAAACAAGTGTTTGTATTGCAACTGCAACAGCTAAATAATGATTTGGTATAGGATGAATTTGATTACGTAGATCAAGTATTGAATCAATAAATACACCGAAACCGGACATAAAAAAAAGTATTGCTAACATTCTTAAGACATAAATTTCTCGTTTAGCTTGTTCATGTGCACTTGTAAAACGCCATATAATAATACTAAATGCTAATACATCAAGTATAGTATCAACAGCAAAACCAAGTGCTGATGCTGATTGTTCTTCAACAGCTAAGAAAAATGTTATTAAACCACATACAGTACTAACAAAAATTGATATAATATTTAATGTTATAAGTGCATGACGAACTGTTATTTCATCTTCAGGTGATAATGTTGGTTTTGATGTTGTAACAATTAAATCAATTTTTTCATCATTTGATGTTGTAATAATTGTAAATTTTGGTGCTGGTGTATCATCATCAAATCGTTCGTAACGTGCCATAAGAAAAGAAATTTAATCTAGAAGTAGACTATTTTTATCGATTGACTAGTAGAAAAGGATCACCATCATTAAAAGAATGTATGCATTATGAAACTAAATCAATATTTTATGCTACTTTTTCACAATTTCCTTTTTTCCCCTCTACTTAGCTAGTCTTATTTCTATTTTTTTTTCTATTATTAATAGTGTCTGACTTTTCACAGTACTTGACTTTTTACACCCTGAATGAATTCTTTTTTTCTCCTACAATCATTTTAACAGTTCTTTGATAAAAATTCCATGAAAATAAGAGAGACAGGTTTAGATGAAATAATTGTTAGTGCCGGAAACTAATCGTTTGAGCGAGACCGAGATATACACGCACATATTTTTTGACTAAACTGATTCTTTTTTTCTCTCTCATTAGAGGCCAGGAGAAAAAAACGCGGAAATGTACTACTTTTTTTTTCTTCTTCTACAATGATAGATAAATAGGCTGAAGATAGATATGGTATTTTTATTCTTATCTCTATTTCAACAGTTGATATTTATTCGTCTTATTCGCTCCCGCGCTCATGTAACATCGATAATATCTGCAACTATTTTTCTTCTAGCATAGTTTTCAATCTACCTACTTTTCCTGACACACAACACGCTTGTCAATTAATAATGAATTTCAACGCATAGTCTTTTGTTTTCTAGTCATGTAAAAAAAATCTGCAAACAATACTTAAGTTTTACTTATTGTCTGAAACTATTATATTATATCTTCTTTTTCTATAAAAATAATATGAGATGAAAAAGAAAAAGAAAGAACTCGAATTTATTCTTTTAATAATGATTGGCTGAGAAATTCTTTATAGAAAACAAAAAGAAAAAGACTATTACAACTTTGAGCTTTACCAATCAACCGTGCTATTTTCTAACATAGAGATACAAAAGATATTAAAGAAAGAAAGAATTCTATACTGGGAATATAAAGTATCTATAAAGAAGAAGAAAAAACTGTCAACATGAATCAACTTCAACAAACAATCAATATTTCTATAAGCACATTATTGACAATAATATTTATATTATTAATTTTCTTTTTTTTATTTAATTAACAATTTCCAAATAAATATTCTCTTAGAATAATTAAGTAAAAACATCTAGTCTAAATAAAGAATAGTTCTTTATATATAAATGAAGAATGATGTCATCATTAAATAATTTATGTTAAAGTTTTTTTTAATATAGAAAGTTTACATTGGTGAACATTTATCTATTTAGAAAGTGATAATATTCGATTAAGATCGGAGAAAAGAATGAAATAAATATTATGATTTGATTATGTGGAAATAAGAAATGACATATAAATATTTCAGAAATTTGATCAAGATCAATGAATAATAGCATTGAGTTCATTCTCGATAGTAACTGTGACAGAATCGATCAAAGTTAACAAGGTTTCTTTTAATAATAATAATAACAACAGTTGTCATCCAAACAGAATTCAGCTTAAATAAAGGTCATTGGATAATTACCCCAACTATGGTCTATTCCTAAGATAGAAGAATATACAACAATTATAATTGAGTGATGAGCACTGCAGGACATTCGTCTAACGTATGTTCATGATAATATATTTTTTTATAGTTTAATAATCAATTACTTTTAATCTTTTTCTTTGATATAAACTAGATGATGATATATTTCAATATAAAATTGTTTTTAAAAAGCTCATTTTATTCTAGTTATGTTATAATGTACAAATTTCTTCTCCTCATTATCATCCAGAAGAGAAAGGACAAAACATCATATACTTGTTCTCTTCTTTCTTTCTCTCCCTCTCTCTCTTTCTTGGTTTTAACAATACTTCTTTTCCTCTTTCTTTATATACGTACAAGCATATATATACATATTCTATATTAACAATTCGTCATCAAATCATATTTTGTTTTTCTCCAATATTATTTATATCATTGACCTAAACCATAATTATACATACATATAATTTAAATATGCCGATTGATAAGAGAAAATCAACGCATGTATCCTATCATCAAAAATGGTTTTTATCAATGTATTTTTCTACGCATACACTTTATTTATTTTTAATATTAATTTCAATTGCTTGGAATGCTTATAATTCACATCAATATCAAATATTATCTGAACGACAAACAAAAATCGAAAATATTCTTACAGAATTATTACCTTCAACATCATCAATATCACCATTTCATCATGAACAACCATCACTTGAACAATGGTTTAATAAAATCTATCATTCTATACAACAATTTATATTAAAAGATTCAAATCATAATGAATCTATTGCAAAATCATATAAGGTAAAAGATTAGATTTTAATTTTCCATTAACTCAAAAGATAATCTTTTGATTTTTACCAAATCATGTAAAAATATCTTTATATATTTATGCAATGTACTAAAAAGTAACTTTCGTTATGACATAGTCGTATTTTTCGATCAATAATTGATGAACATACAAGTATGAACACTTGAGTATTACGCGACGAATATGAAGAACTTGAAATAGAATGTCACTTACTTTTACATTATGTGATGTAACATATTATGTTAAACTTTATGTTTGTTTTATATGAAATAACATGACAAAAGAATAATAATTGACGTGCTTGTATTGACCTTTTTGTTTAATTTAACAAAAACTTTTCGTTACATTCTTCATCTTATAAGCTTGATTGAATCAAAGCAATCGATCAACTTATGTTTTTTTTTCACTCGAATTTGACAAAAATGATAATTCTAGTCTCGAGTATTACAGTTTGATTAAAAAACATCTAAAAAGAGAAGCATTTCTAGACAATATTTTGTTTTTAGGTTGATACACGTAAACGACGATATATACACGATACACAAAAACTAAATTGTCAATGTCCACCAGGTACTATTGTAAAATAAACTTATCTAATTGAAATTAAATATATTTTTTTTTAGGTTTAAAAGGCGAAAAGGTTTGTTTGAAATTCAAAGTATAGTATTGAATTTTTTATGTTATATCTTAGGGTGATCGTGGTTTTGCAGGATTTCCGGTATGATAAAAGATAAATTAATGATATTGTATGAGTGAATTCTTTCAGGGTGAAATGGGTCCAAAAGGTGAACGAGGTCATCCTGGTTCAATCGTTTGGAATGGTGTAAAAGTAAATATTTTGATATTTATGATATGTATATATAAATGAATGCGTATTTTATATAGGGAGAAAAGGGTGAACCAGGTTATAATGGACCATCGGATCAAGTAGGAAGATTATCATCATCATCTGACGCCAAATTTATTCAAGGCCCACCTGGTCCGCCAGGACAAAAAGGTGAAATGGGTCCAGCTGGTATTCATGGCATTGGTAGAGTTGGTCCACCTGGTCAAGATGTATGTTTATATTGCTTCTTTATATTTTATTCATTGTATTATTGTAGGGTTTACCTGGTGAAAAGGTATGTAAACAAAAATAAAAGAAACTTTATATATTAAGATAAAAATAGATACGAAAAAATAAATGGAAAACCAGGCAACGCTTAATCTATATTTTTATACATTGTGTTATGATTTACCCCGTTTTGTTTTGCTTCGTGATGTTCGCCATTGTAGTATTTATATATGATGCATGTGTGATTATTTGAATGAATGAATGAATTCTATTGTTGTTATGAACCTTTTTTCAAATCTAGGGTGAAAAAGGTGATCGAGGGCCCATTATTCGACCAAAAAGACGTCGTTTAATTTGTCCGAAAGGTGAACCTGGTCCACCGGGATTAAGAGGTGATGCTGGTTATTCAATTATCGGACCAAAAGGTAGTCGTGGTGCTCCTGGTCTACCAGGAAGGTAAATAAAACAATGACTTTATCTTACTTAATATATATGCTTGATCGATTTTAGTCCTGGCCTACCTGGACAAGATGGTATCGATGGAAGAAATGGTGATATCGGTATTCAAGGACCACCAGGTTTCAAAGTAAGTATAAATTCATTTATAAATCAATGAAAACAATATACTATTTATTTTTAAGGGTGATCGAGGTGTTAAAGGTGACGCCGGATATATTCAAAAAGTTGATTTTAATCAAACACATATTATCTTGAAAGGTCCACCAGGTCTTCCAGGACGCAGAGTAAGTTGAAAAATTGTTTTGAATAACTTCTTATGAGTATATATACAAATATGTTCTTTAGGGAAGAATTGGTCTTCCTGGTCAACCAGGATTCGATGGTCCAAAAGGTGATCAAGGATACACTGGACTGACGGTAACTAAAAATGTAATATGTTTCATAAGAAAAAATTATTTATTTTATTTTCAGGGATTAAAAGGAGATAAAGGTCCACCTGGTGTTAAGGTAAATTTTTCCAGATATGTATTTTATTTTGATAGACACTTATGATTATTGTAGGGTGAAAAGGGTGAACAAAGTAAAGGTGAAAAAGGAGAACGAGGTTCAATAGGTTTACCTGGTTATTCTCCGGTATGAAAGATATTTTGTTTTATTAAACCTATTTTTTTATATTTTCGAGAATACATATAGAAAGCGTTCAGTGGTATGTATTTAGTGCATGAAGTCTTCGTTTGTGTTTAATCTCTCCATATTTATCGATATAGAAAGCGTTGCTGGTTCTCTATCATAACACTAAGAAATCGACTAATACTATTGTATTTTTTGATTATATTATAATAATTTTTTTTTAATATTTATATTCAGGGTAATCAAGGTGAACAAGGTATTCGAGTAAGTTAAATATTCTTTTGTATAATAATGAGATTATCTTTGTGCGTTTTTTTTTAGGGTCCGGCAGGAGAGAAAGGTGAAAAAGTATGTGAATAATTTAAATTAATATTTAATAGAAAATTTATTTTAGGGTGCAGAAGGACGAGAAGGACAACGTGGATTTCGTGGACGACCTGGTTTACCAGGTCCTTCTGGAATGGATGCGTTACCATGTCCACAAGAACTCCTACATAATTTTGATAAGATGTGTAATTCATGTTGTAATAAACCATAATGAATAAATCTATTACAAGATTTATTGAAAAAAACAACAAAGAATTTTATATTTATTCTCCGGTGTTTAATTTTCAACATATTACATGAAGAATTGACTGACAATTATGTTTTTATTTGTAAATAGGATGAAAAGTTTTTTATATTTAGAACACTTTTTGATTGAAATTATCTGAAATGAATAAAAAAAAATGAACAGAAAAATTTCGAAAGATTAACTATGACACTTTAAAAGTTATCGGATCATTCTGATCGAATACAAATAGAAATATTCAAGTTGACTGTAGACGTTGAAGTGCATCGATTAAATTTGAATCATTATCATTAGAAGATTTGTTTCCTTCGGCACCTTCCATTTCAAATTCACTATTGATAATACCTTGTTTTTCCTCAGTCAGTTTCTGATAATGATTTAAACTTAATTTTTCCCCATGCCATTCTGTATCAGCTTTACCACCAAGTCTTTCGAGTTCATCGATAACTTCTTTCGAATTCATTTCTCTGGCCCATGCTAACGGTGTATTTCCATTAAAATCCTATAATAGATGTATGTTTATTCGAGAAAGGAAAAAATTCAATCATACTTTAATATTAATATCTGCTCCATTTTCTACAAGAAATTTTACCATATCTGAAAAATTATGACCTGCAGCTAAATGAAGTGCACTCCAACCTGATTGATCAAGTAAATCAATTGGTATTTTGCCTCTTTCAACTAATAATTTAGCTATATCCATAAAACCATCATCAATAGCAAAATGTAATAGATAACATCCATTTTGTGTTTCTGATGTTGTTGTTACTTGAGCACCATGATCCATTAGAATTTGAATAAGTTCTATCGATCAAAAAAAGAAAAAAAAATTAAATTGATTATTTTTATATCATATCAAATATAATTTGTACCAATATCATTACAACTCATAGCATTAGCAATGAGATCCATGCCTTGAGTACCATCACAATCAACTTTTGCATTATGTTTTAATAATAATTTCACATTTTCTTTACTATGTCGGTTAACAGCTGTCCCTAAAGGTGTCCAACCAAGACCATCACGTACTTCTAAATCATCAACATAATCTAAGAATAATTCTAATAATTCTGGATTATCTATTAATAAATTTAAAGTAAGAAAATTTTTATTTCAGTAAAATTTATTTTGTTATACCTTGCCATGTTGCAAAATGAAGCATTGTACATTGATTATTATTTCCAGGTACAAGAGATTTACATATAGTATGCATTTCTTCAGATGTATAACCTCTTATCATTGTTTTGAGTGCTTCTATATCTTGATTTTCAATAGCTTTTGCCATTGATTGTTCTTTACTTGACATAAAACCCATGGTAAACAAAGTAAAATGAATTCAAAGCTAGTTATATTAAACACGTTATGGGCAGAAAGAGAAAATGACATATGATAGACGAGGTCGAAACATATAAAAAATATATCATGCGCATATTTTTTGTTCGTTCATTTGCTCTCATAGATATGTGAAAAGCAATGATGCGCATCATAACTTGCTTACTTCTTTTTCTTTTCGTAAAACAAATCATTAGTGACATATCGACACTTGAGCTATAGGGTGTGTTGTAGATCCTCGCATAATATATGATTGTCATATTAATGTGTTCATATCTTTGACATGAGATCAATTCATATGTCATATGTATTTATATAGAATAGACTGTATTACCAGAAGTATATACATGGGATAAATCTGCTCTAATTCGATCGATTTTTATGGATTTAAAATAATTTCTTATATGGAAAATTTACTCCGTATTTAATTAAAAATATATTCCTATTTTAAGTAGTGTACTCCACGCGATTAATATTTTTGATCGTGATCACGATTTGTTATATCATATATTCTGTTAAATTTCGTCAAACAAGATAGAAACCAACAAATAAAACTCGTTATGTGGACATTCATATTTTGAATAAATACTTGAAATTTTGGATGTGTAGATTTTAATCCTGATTATTTAATTTTAGTTTTGTTACAGGGTACGCTAAAGTCTGAATCATTGTTTCAAAGTATTCTGTATAAAATATCAGCTTTGTACTAATTAATGAGATGCGAAGCAAATTATTTATGTAGTCGTTCACGACTTTCCTTGCTTGTTTTACAGAAAGCGTCGCAAAAACACGATTTTGACTTTTTTAAATTTCAAGATAATTAAAATCAAAAGCAGACGCAAAAGTTAGGCGTCATTTCTTTCTAACAACCGTTTTACAGCTGAAACTATAGCTGATAATATGAGTAGTGACACTAGATATATATACAAGCTAACTACCTTTATATTTTGAGGATGTGAGTAATTAGAATATATATGATGCACCCATACTCTAATGCTAGAATTTCAGGTATATCCAAGTAAATAAATTATATAAACGGTTTGGCTTATAAATCGATGCTTTTTTAATGAAAGGACTACGTGTGACTACATACTATGAATTAATTCCATTGCCTAATGTTTCGTAACACAAATTATATTTTATTATCTAAAACTAAGTCATGATTTATTTTAATAATTGATTCAAAGCATTCAAAAATACTGATCATCATATGTTTTTCGTTCGTAAATAGCGCTGGCTTCAAGCTCAACATGAATATAATCTTACGGTAAAATACAAATA
Source organism: Adineta steineri (assembly GCA_905250115.1). Lineage (NCBI taxonomy): Eukaryota > Metazoa > Rotifera > Eurotatoria > Adinetida > Adinetidae > Adineta > Adineta steineri. The sequence continues at coordinate 18,387 of CAJNOI010000341.1, read as the reverse complement.
TACTTTATACAATGATTATATTAATAATTTAATAAAAAGTTAATTTGAATTCTACTGTCATATACAGTGAAGAGAACGATTGTTCATATATAAATTACGTTCTCTTTATTACTTTAACCTAAGCAGAAAAAATTGATTACATATAATAGTTTTATATAGTGAAGTTATTGATTTGCACATTATATATTTTTTTTGTTTAGTATTAAACATAGATGCAGATGTTACATACAAAGAAGATCTATGTTTATATAAGTACATATAATTTTTACTATTACTATTTAAAATCTGAAAGTATATTTGATGGATAATTTCATAAATTATAAACAATTAAGTTCTTTATGAAAATGCTTCATAACATAAAATTTCAAAATATACACGATCAACTTGTTTTTTGTATTTTAATGATGTCTTCAAAACAGATACATAGAAGTATTATAATTCAATTCTCAAAAATAGGAAGTTTTGTTGAATAACTTCAATTCTTTATTTTCAAAATTGGATGATATTGAAATACCTTCAATAGATTTTTCTCATCTATATGCAAATACTTTTTAATACTTTTTGTGAGATGAACAATCATTTGTGAAACTGACAAGTAAAAGTAAATATATGAATGTCTATTACAGAAGATTGTAACATAATTAAGAAGATGAAAAGCTTTACAAAAGTTTACATCGAATCATTATCCACTGGATAATATCCAGTGGCAAGTAGATGAGAATAGTCAATTAGATGATTGCATTGTAGTTAATTTATTTATTTCAAAGATTTGACTGGTATGGAAACAAATGATGCGTAAAGAAACATCCATGAATTTTATTCATTTTAAAAATATATCAATACTGGTATTTTTCTTTTGGTTTACCTGAATGTGCATATTAGTTGATCTTTCATATTTCTGATAACATTGTATAAGTAATAGAACATACATACACATCGTATTTGGCTTATGAAAATAAAAAGAAGATAAAAAGAACAATCGACAACACATAATAATTAAATGTTTCTCGTTTCTCATTGTTTCAACAGAATATCTTTATTAAAATTTTTATTATTGCTTTGGCATTTTTGTCATATTATTCAGTAATCATTTGTTCCAACGGAAAATAATTGTAAATTTCCATCATTCTGTAATAATGGCTGAAGAATAATTCTCTTTACAGATTTTCTGTAAGGACAAGTATTTTAAGAACTATTTCTTACAGATTATTTCTTTAAATTATCAACAATGACCAAACTTTAACGCCCTTTTCGTTTTGTAGGTAACTGATAAATATCTCTGATTATACCTGTAATATTTTGTGACTTATATTTACCAAACATGAAAAAACCAAGTGGAATACTGATAACAGAGAAAGCATGTACATGATGATAAAAAGAACAATCTCGAAAGAAAATTCTTATACTATAAAATGACATATTATTTTCATTCATTTATAAACATTTCTTCTTGAAATAGTCTACGTTACACCAAACAATGGCGAACAACAAATCAGTAACATCAGTTCAAACCAAAACACAAGGTAATGCTAAACACATATCAAACTTTTCCAAGGATGAAGGTGCAAATCGACGTATGAACATGCAAAGAATGCAAAATGTCCTTCTTATTTGGTTGGACAACAATATTAATGAAAATAATGCTGATTGTAGTAATACAATCAAACAACTGAAACGTGTTGTTAACAATATAAACACATTTACAGATGGCGACCAGTGTATTGAATTTATTCAAACCATCAATAACAACAAAGTATGCATGATTGTTTCTGGTTCACTTGGGAAATATACTGTGCCTCATTTGCATAATATGTCCCAAGTAGACACTATTTTCATTTTTTGTAACAATCAAGAATGGCATAAACAATGGGCCAAAGAATGGCCTAAAATAAAAGGAGTCTTCACAGATATCACATCGATCTATGAAGCTCTCAAGCAAGCTGCTCACCAATGTGAGCAAAATGCCACATCAATCAGCTTTGTGGCATCAAACAAGAAATTGGATCAATTAGATCCATCATTCATGTATACTCAGATCTTGAAAGAGATCTTATTAACCATCAAATTCGAAGATAAACATTTCAAAGAATTTATTAATTATTGTCGTGAAGTATATAAAGATGACGAAAATGAATTAAAAAATGTTAATCTATTGAAAACAACATACAAAAACAACATACCCATATGGTGGTATACATGGGATGCATTTTTATATCGTATGCTCAATCAAGCATTAAGATCAATGAACGTTGACATGATTATTCGAATAGGTTTCTTTACTAATGATCTACATCGTGATATTCAACGACTACATTCTGAACAATTCGAGGGTCATCAATCAGGTACAACATTTACAGTTTATCGCGGACAAGGTCTTTCAAAAGAAGATTTCACCGAAATGACAAAAACAAAAAATGGACTTCTTTCATTTAATAACTTTCTATCCACCAGTAAAAATCGTAATATTTCTCTTGATTTCGCCCAGCAAGCTGCTACAAATCCTGATCTTGTTGGAGTACTATTTGTTATGTCAATTAATCCTACCCATTCAACAACTCCATTTGCTTCTGTTAGTGATGTTAGTTATTTTCATACAGAAGATGAAGTTCTCTTCTCTATGCATACTATTTTTCGTATTGGAGATATTAAACCAATGGCTGGAGATAATCATCTCTATAAAGTGAATTTAATACTGACCAGTGACAACGATCAAGATCTTCGTAATCTTACTGATCGTATCCGGCAAGAGACCTTTCCAAATTCGAGAGGATGGTACAGATTAGGCCAGTTACTATTTAAAATGGGTCAGTTTAAAAAGGCTCAAGAAGTTTATGAAATTTTACTTCATCAAACAACGGATGAAAGTGGCAAGGCTCATATTTATCACCAGCTAGGTTGGATCAAAGATGTTCAAGGAGAATATCCAGAAGCACTTACATATTATGAAAAATCACTTGCAATCAAACAACAATCACTTCCTTTCAATCATCCTGATTTGGCTATGTTCTATAACAATATCGGTGTGGTGTATTTTAACATGGCTGACTATCCAAAAGCACTTTCTTATTATGAAAAAGCTCTTGCAATCAAACAGCAATCACTTCCTTCCAATCATTCTAGTTTGGCTGCTTCCTATAACAACATCGGTATTGTGTATAACAGCATGAAAGATTATCCAAAAGCACTTTCATCTTATGAAAAAGTCCTTACGATTCAACAACAATCACTTCCTTCTAATCATCCTGATTTGGGTGCTTCCTATAACAACATCGGCTTGTTGTATGACAGCATGGAAGATTATCCAAAAGCACTTTCTTATTATGAGAAAGATCTTGCAATTAAACAACAATCACTTCCTTCCAATCATCCTGATTTGGGTACTTCTTATAACAACATCGGTTTGTTGTATGAACATATGGGCAACTATTCGAAAGCTGATTCATTTTATGAGCGTGCTGTACAAATTGGACAACAATCATTACCATCAAATCATCCTAATCTTCAAAGTTACCGAAAAAACCTTGAACGCATAAAAAAGAATTTATAATTTTTTTTTATAATGTTTTTTAAAAATAAAATAAAATTGGTGGAAAAAGAAAATGTGTCTCTACTGAAACTTTGTTCGTGTTGAGAACACAGTATAAGCAGTAACACACACCGGTAAGGTAAGCAATACATATTGAAAAGATATACATTGTAGAAAGGACCTTCACGGTTACATTATTATGTCTGAACAAATAGAGTTTGGTTGTGTTAGATAAGAAAGAAAGATACTCAACAGAAACGTAGAAGAATAGAAGGAGCGAAAAAGTTTATTTTATCACACCCTAATTGCAATACACGATCATTGTTCACAAATAATGACTTTCATTTATCCATTATTTCTAAGGATGAGAAAAGAGTTCATTTGCATGAATTAATAAAGAAAAAAAGGAAAAATATAGAGAAGCATAATGACAGATTTGTGGACTGTAAAAAAGTGAATGTAGCTCTGAGAGAGAATCAAACTGAACTTTCAGATAATGATTATATTTAAATGGATTTCTAACTACAAATCATTGTGGAGAAATTTTCAGAAATATTCTGGAAATAAAAAATCAAGGAAATTCCATTTAAATGGTTATTTCCACCAGTTTTTTCTGAAATAATAACATGACTTTGATTGTTTCACGAAAATAAAAATCATTACATTAGATCAGTTCTTTTTGTATGATTTTCATTCATTCTTTGAAATTTGAAGCTTTGCATTGCATTTCGAAATTGAGTGAAACTCGAATGCTATCTAGTAATGAAACATCGTTTCGTACCTAGTGTACCACGAATCGACTCAACGATGATTACACGAGTTGTACAGATTAATCAGAATAGATAATAACGACTGTAGTTTTGAGAATATACTCACCCTCTTCTTAAAAAGATCTCAAAATTTTTAGAAAAAACCAGTCGTTTATACAACCTTTTTCTCTAATCAAATGTAAAGAGCTCTTTATGCCATTTGAACCTAATTGGTAGCTCACTAAAATGAAATAGACATGCCCATTACACACTTATAAAATATTTGCTTCATATCTTTTATTTTAAAAATTTTCAAACTTTGACAATACTTTGCAATTTATTATTATTATTATTATTACAAATTAAGGTACAAACAAAAAATTCACTCATATTTCAGGTAAAAAGAGTTATTTTTTTTTCAGTAAATAAAATGAGTTAATAGGATAGAAAAAAGTCATTCTTAAACGTTCATATCGTTGTATTAATATGATGAAATTGCCGAAATAATATTCGTTGAAATATTAATACGATCCTAAATACAAAACATAAATAAATATTATTTATTTTTAAGAATTTATTGAATTACTTCAATAAGCTCGACAACTTCCTTCTTTTTTCTCGAAGCATCTTGTTCCGATCTATCAACATTTAAATTTTTTGCAATCGATGCAAATGTTTTCAAATCTGTTTGACAACGTTCTGTACGTGATTGTAAATCACTAAGAATATGATCACATTGATTTCGTGTTTGTTGACTCTAAAATTCCCCTATGCAAAAAGAATTCAATTGAATAAAAATAAACTCATTTTTACTTGTTTTATATTTTCAAAATCACGACAAAGAAGTTCAAGAACATCATCAATAAGTTTAACATCTTTTTCAATACTTAATAAACGTCGAAAATGATCATCTTCTGGACCCGATAACTAAATAATAATATTATAAAATCGAATTAGTTTTCTCTTTTGTACGCAATCCTACTTTATCTCCAATTAACATTACATGATTTCCATTGAATATACCAAATTTTTCTAATTCTTTATCTGGAGTTTGATGTAAACGTTGACCTTGATAAAAACAAATATTTTTTAAAGGAAAAAAACGAGAAAATATGTCAATACCTCGAAATATAAGTTGTTGATTCATAGCTGTTACTCGAGCTTTTTTTTCAACTTCATCCATAAGATCTCTTACGATAGGTGGTCGTTCCAAATGAAGATGAATATCAAATCGATCCGAACCTTAAAAAATATATCATAGGAAATATCTTATTTTATCAAAATGATTTCTCTTACCATGTTGAACTTCAACATGTAATATATGATAACGACTTTTTATTTCTTTATTCGACATGTTTTTATATGTAATACTAAGATTAACTGACAAATTCTTCTATTAATGTTTACAACCATTTTTTCTAGAGTTTCTATGGAGATTAACGAAATTTTCTATTATTAATAGATGACGCTATTTAACAACGAGAATTAATATACATCTAAAATTGAGATCTAATAAAACAAGATTTTTTATTATTTATTTAAACAGAAAAGAAAGAGAAATAATTAAAATTTACGTTTAATCACTATATGTTTTGTTCTATTGAGCTCTCTTTTTTTTATTGATATTTGTTCTTTTTTTCTTCAGTATAATGAGAAAAGTATTAGAGAAGTTATACAATTGCTTCTACTTATTCCGCTGTTGCTGCTACTACTACATATTCAATTCACAATCAATTTCTTTTGTGTAACATACAGATGTCACAAGAAGAATATTCACTTCATGATCGATCACCATCACCACTTGAAAACCTTATATCACCAAATATACATGATTTTCGATTACCGACGCAAAATGACAATAGATCAGTTACACCGCCTTCTCAAGATCATATATCCGATAATAAACAATATGATTCCGATACTCGTCTTATTTTAATGCCGAATAATCTTGATCAATCATCAAATAATGCAACTTATGAAATACAACTTCGACCACCATCATCATTACTAGAAAATAATTCTCACGTTCAAAAAAACAATATTGTAACCTAGAAATTATATTTAAAAAGCCAATAATTAAATTTTTTTCTAGGAAGAAGAATCCATGATTTTATCAACATTAAGTGATAACAACCAATTTTCATCAGACATATTAGTAAGTTCGCTCTCTTTTTTTTTCATTTCAATAAAATTTAAAAAAACAGATCAGATTATATTGATGATGACAGCAACAGCAATCACCAACTATGACGACAACCTATATAAATTCAACATCAGAAATAACATGTTCTTTCTTACGTGCTTTTGTTAAAGAGAAAAGGGGAGAGAAAGAAATGCAGAACAAAAAAAATTGCTTTTTGTATCCATTACAATCTTGACATTTTTATTTGCAAAATTTCTTTTTTAGTCTCTACCACAACCAATGGAGACTAATATTGAAGATAATATTCATAAACTTCGCCTTCGTTTAATTGATTCCGTAAGGAAAAAATTCTATTTTAAAACTATTTATCAAATAATCTGTACTATTTTTAGGATTTTAAGCAACAACATCATAATAGTAGAAATGAATCCATTAATCGATCACGTATGTTTCTTTTCTTAACATATTGTTTTTACCTTTTTTTCACATCAGTATGTTATTTCCTTCTTATATTGATTTTAATAATTATCAAAATATTTTGAACGTGATTTAAATAAATATTTTTAGCACAAAGAAAGTTAGAAAATAATCTTCAAAATTCGTTGGATGTTGAACAGAATCTCGAGAGTCAACGAATACCAGTAAGATCAGATTTGCTAGGAAAAATGTATCTAAATTTTGTTTCAAAAGGAAACATTCGGTAAACATTATCGACCAATTCAACGTCTCTCAATATCAAACAATCCTTATGACTCGCGCATATTTTTAGAACCTTTAAATGGTTTGCAATAAATAGAATTTTATATTCATAATAAAATTTTATTTTATTAATAATAGAGGAACAATTATTATATACATCATCAAATATGGATGATTTAATTGATTCAATGGCCAGACGTCATTTGGCTTTTCGTCGATTTAATGTTTATATTTTTTAGAAATATTATGAACAAAATGTTTTTTTTTCTATTGTCTTTTTAGTCAAATTTCGATAAGATACGACGAAGTAATGGACATTTTACTCCATCAGCTGGTATACAATAAAATTTGAATTCGATAGATTTTTTTTTAAATTTCATAATAGAACCAAATCTGAGTAGACAATTATCATTTCGAAATCGACAAGGAACCGATAATATGATGTATACACATAGATCATCTAGAAATCAAACCGATCGTGGTGGTTTGTTTTTTTTTATAATTATCAAATTTCAGTTCATTTATTATTATAGATTATATGCGTAAAAATTCAAATGCCCATGATCAAATGTCTCGATTGCGAAACGGTCATGATGATGATGATTTGAATGATGTATTTAAAAAAAACAATTTTTTTTTGTTTCAAATGCTTACTTTCATTTAGATGGGTTATAATGGTTCTACTCATAGAAATTCTCATGTAAGGTTACCTCCGATTTTATCGGCATATGATTCCAGCCGTTATGAATATTCACAGTAAGTATCTTTTGTATTTAAATTCATAACTTATTTTCTCTTATTTTCATATCAAGAAACTCATCAGCTAACTATGGTTCTCAGAATCAAGAATCAACATTACCATTTATTTCATCGGAACATTTAGCTAAATTACCAAGTGATATTTATCGTACAACAAGAACAGGTATTTTTTTCATAATATTTATTTATCTACTTATTTCATCATCTAAACTTAGAACATTGGAATCCTCCGAGGTCATCAAGAAAACTTAAAAAACAAAAATCTATTTCAAAGAAAAAGGGTAAGTTGCTCTAGAAAAAAATTATTCTTTAATTATGAATATACATTCAGTGGCACAACCGGAAACAGATCAATCTGAAATTGAAAGTGATGTGTCTGCGCATGAATATCAGAAAAAGAATTTCCATAATGGTAGAAAATATACATCTTCGTTTCCTGAATAATTTTATCAATACTTTAGATGATCATGGATTTTTTACAGTACCAAATATACAACAAAAACAGAAAAGAAAACCTCGACGAAATTTATTTCATAAAGTTTCTACCGGGATTTTATTCTTTATACTTATTAAACATCAAGCTATTAGAAATCGTAGAGTAAGTTTAAAGATTGTTTTTTCCAATGACGACAACTATATTTTTGGCTTTAGCGTCGACCTATTCAATCACCAAATGCAACAATACATAAAATTCGTCTTCAAGAATTACTCGTTGCTTTACATCGTGTTTATCTTGAACCGGAAGGTCCAATATTTAATGCACTTATGCAAGCAGTAACTGATCCAATTTCATTACAACATGGATTAAATCGATCGTCGAAATATTATCCAGAAGCTATTCATAATATTGGAAATGCGATTAAAAATATTATTTCAAAAATTATTCAATTTATGGTAAAATCTTTGCTGTGAAATGTAACAGCTTTTAGATTTGTTAATAAAGAAAAGCAAGGAAATCCCTAGTCAGAAATAAGTGAATCTATAATTGATTTAAAAACAAAAAGTCAGTAGACATTACAATGAAGAAAATGAGTTTTACATAGGCCTTTTATTATTGATAAGATCTTTTATTTGTATGAAATATTGAATTTATTTAGCCTCAAGATGGTGTTCTTGGAACGACAAAAAAATCTGCTATATCTAGTTTTCTACAAGATGGAAATTCATATCCTGAAAGATATTTTTGGCAATGTGAACGTGTATATTTCTTTTTTTATGAATCATATTCTATTTTTTAATAATTATTTTCTAGGAATATCTTGATTTTGATAATTCCAAACTTATTAATATAACGAAACAACGAGCAATACTTTTACTAATTGGTTTATTTATATTTCGAGCACTTATAACAACAGTAAATTAAGAAAAAAATTTATCTTTATAATTTCTCTTGTTTTAAAGTTACTCATTAAACCAATTAAATATCGATTAATTCTTGGTCAATTAACAGAAAATCAATCGATTAGTTTAAAAGTATTATCATCTGTTCTATTCTATCTTGGTAGACGAACAGTTCGACCTAAATCTCAAATTCTTGTATGTATAAAGACGATAAAATATTAAGTTTTTTTTCTTCTCTCTTTCTAAATAGACTTTACCGCATGAATGGAAACTTTCATTATATACAGATAGAGATATTGAACCAATTATTGAACATTCGGAAATAAAATCAATCCTTAGTACATGTGAAGTAATTATTTCCTTTCTCTTTTTTTTTCTATAGCTATATATTGTATTTTCTTTGATTTAATAAGCAATCATTACGAATGTGGTGCGAAGAATATATTCGTCGAATTGATAAAAGTTTTGGTAAAGAATTAAGAATATAAATAAATAAATAAATAAATGAATAAATATATCTTAATTATTGACTTATTCTCTGTTGTCCTAAGTCTTATTTTTTTGCTTCATTCATAATATGTTTGATCATTTCTTCTTTACTTTTTCATGAATAAATTCCCGAACAGGTTCTACTGTCAAGGTTATAATGCTCTCTTCTTCTTTTTTTATTCTTCGATGAAATTCTATAGGGAAATCGCTTCTTTATTCAGCTCGCTTTTCTCATATTCATTCTCTACTATTAGTATTCCTCGCGATCGTTGTGTGATTGTTCCATACGTGCGATAGATCAAATTCAATTTTGTATCCGTTCTCTAGCGGTTACCCGAACGATCGAATGAGTTTCTTATGTATATTTTTATAATATATATATATATATATATATTTAGTTTGCTTCTCATTATATTTTTCTTTTCTTTTATTTATCTCTCAGAACAAACGTGCTATGAAATGAAAAAAAAAACAAATGTTTTGAGAGAAAAGAATAAGGAAAAAAAGAAGAATTAATCACAATTGGCAACAATGTAAAAAGGAACTCGATAAAGAGAAACGACAATAGAAGCTGCAAAGGACGGCATTCACATATTTAAGTCTCTTCAAACGTTGACAAGAGGGGCACTTTGACTAGTAGCATCACCAATAAACAAAAACAAAAAAAAATATTCATGAAATAACGTCAGTAAGAACTGTTCGTGATGATTGTGTACGAGGAGAAGAATGTTGTCCATATCGTTGACCATCATTTTGATTATCAATTGTACTTGTGCTATTATTTATTGGCGACGTATTGTCACTTCCGATTTTCATTTCCATTTCTTCTATAACAAAAGAAGTAAAATTAAAAAAAGTTTTTTTGATAATGTATGAACAAAACAACAATTACTGACACCAGAAACGTAAATAAAACTGAAATACTTCAAATAATAAATATATATATCATGCGGGTTGAAAAGAGAATATAATTAAAATAGAAAAAGAAGGGAGTGAGATATCAAAAAGGGAGAAAATAAGGATATATATTAAAACTTACAAGTCTTCATTTCAATCATTACAATGCATGGTCTTCTAAAGAGATGCGTTAGTTTATTAACATACATAGGCAAATAGATAAATATATATATATGCTGAATTTCCTCCTTTTTGCATCTCCCTCCCATTGAAAATCATAAAAATATCAAACATGTAAAAATAAAATCGTGCGTGTGTAGGTAACAAAAACTAATATAAGTGCTTTATATATCATTCGAACGAAACCGAACTGTAACGAGCAGCAAATTCAATTCAGTGTGTATCGTACCTAAATATTTCAATGATCCAAAATTTTTTCTTTTCTTTATTTAAACTTTGGCTATATGATGACCACTAATTCTCGGACTCGGTTGAATCATTGGTATACGTTCTTCATCACCATGTCCTATGTAAAACGTATGAGAATTATTCGACTTGATTGAAAAATAAATCTATTCATATTTGGATATCTAGTACATGCAGAAGAAAAAAATTTGATGATTGACTTTTGCTTTCTGAATATGAATACAATGATAGCATAGAAAAGAAGAGATCAACAGCGACAGATGTATATCATTTACTATGAGTATAGCAAAGAAGATAAAGGTAACATATATATTTAATTGAAGTAGAAAAGATTTAAAGCATGGTTGTACCTTCGAGGAATGTTTGAAAAGTATTGGTGACTAAATAGAGAGAGATTAGAAAGTAAAACTCAATATCCAAAAAAAACGAAATCTGATCTCTGATTAAAAAAAAATAATAATATTTTTTGTCAAAATTGAAATATAAAAATATCTTACCAATACGATTGTGTACAATATTATTCTCAGTCATACCAAGTTTAGCAGCCATACCACCGCCACCACCTTGTTTAATAACATTCTTTTTTGGGCCGCCACCAGGTGGTTCACCAGGTCCACCACCCATTCCCGGTTCTATACCAAATTTACTTAATCCTTTTCCTCCACCTCCACCACCTGGAGGACCACCGCCTGGACCTGCACCAGGACCACCACCACCACCGCCACCACCAGGACCTCCACCGCCTCCTCCTGGACCTCTTGCTGGTCTAACTGGTTCAACAGCCATTACTCTTCGGCGTTTTTTCGGTAATTTCGATCGTGCTTGTGTATGCGAATAATACATCGCAAAATTAGCAACAATAACAGGTACGGGTAATGCAATAGTTAATACACCTGTTAATGCACATAAACCACCAACCATCATTCCAGCATATGTTTTTGGTACCATATCACCATAACCAACAGTAGTCATTGTTACAATTGACCACCAAAGACCAATTGGTATTGATGTAAAATCATTTTCGGGATTTTTTTGTAAACGTTCAGCATAATAAATTAACGAAGCAAATATGACAATAAATAGAACAAGAAAAAATATAAGTAACATTAATTCACGCATCGATGCTGTAAATGTATGTATAAGAATTTTTAATCCACCATAATGACGTGTTAATTTAAATAAACGAAATATACGTGTTATAGAAAAAAATTCAAATAAATCTGTATTTGTAAATGATGGTGGGAGAAATTTATTAAATAATATATCCAAATAAAATGATAATGTTGCGAGAAAGTCAATTATATTTACAGGTGATCTAACAAAACCAAATTTTTTTGGTGAAACTATAAAACGTGTTATAATTTCAAATGTAAACCAAACTAAATATAAAAGAAAGAAAATTATTGATTAATACAAAAAACGGGCGATTCTTATTTACCATTGCATACTATTTCGATGTACTGAAATGCTTCATGTGCTTCAGTTCTTTCTTTATATAATGTATAGGTTGGTGTTATATTTGTATAATTATTTTCAACTAATGTTATTGTTGGTACACGCATTGTTGGATGAGTTTTTAAACAAAATGATACAATTGAAACGAGTATAAAAAAAATTGAAACAACTTGTATAGCCTAATACAAAAAGAAAAGATAATTGATTTTATTATATAATTAAATTTCAGAACGTCATTTTTAATATACTTTAGCTGCGCTACTTGAGTAAGGTTCTTCAAATAATTGCCATATACGTGGTTGTAAACGTGTATACCATGATAATGAAGCCATATATTCTTGTATAGTCATATTTTTATGACGAATTGTTGGATCATAATCCCAACCAAATTTACGTGGAATTTCTTCTTCTGTTATTGGTTCAGCATCAAGATCTAAACGATCAAGACCAACAAGTACATCTTGTGTATCTCTACAAAAAAAGAAATAAATATTTCTTTCTTTTTGTTGTCGTTGTTGTTTCTACTACCGATGTGTTGTATATGTCATCCAACAACAAGGTTCAACTTGATTAGCATCAAGTCCCCAATATTCAAGTTCAGTTTCAAATAAAGGACCACATACATCTGTTGGATAATGTAATTTACCAGTACGATAATAATTAAGTATTTGTGCAAATACACCTGGATGACGATCGAAATAAAATTCATTAAGGACAGCATCATAATTTGATAGAGCTTCAGTAAGACGGGATAGTCTTGTTGCTGGAATTTTTTTTAATGTTGCTTTATCTATAAAAACAAAATAAATATTATCAATCCATTAGCAAGAAAAAAAAGAGAGAAAAACGCGTTTCCTTTTACTTACAGGTTTCATGACGAATACCGCCAACATTTAGAATAACCCGATTATCGGCATCGGCCATGCGATAAATATGAACAACTATCAAGAAATTTTCACAATATGCCTGCACGAAAAACACATCGATGTTGATGTTCTGACCTATTAGATCAAAACGTAGCAAGCACAATTTTATGTCTGCATACATATAGCTGACGTGTGGCCTGACATGCAAAGCATCGGTCTACAACAACAGCAAAATAATCTAAAATAGTTTCATTTTTAGTTATTGAATTAGAAATATTCCAAAGACTCAGAACGTTCATCTATGGAGAGCGAAAAAAAAAGCAAAAAGTGATTGATGTAGTATATAGATGGAGCAGCTATAATCATCAAGTTGTTCTATCAAAAACAATTGTGTATGTCATAGAATAATACATAAATAAAAGTGATGATGATTGAGTGAGCTAAGAAAAAAGATGAGTGAATATCGATTTTTATTAATAAGAAAAAAAAAGAGAAATTTGGCATCGGGAAAAAGAATCTGTATTATTCACACTTATTTGATATACTAGTTGATCATTTTTCTGTTGTAAATACACTTGATCGATAAACAAGAAACTAGAAACGTTTTGGAAAAAGAATATTTTCTTTCGTTTAATCTAATTATTCAATCTAGATCACGTATTTTAACCAAATATCAATATAAAGAGAAAGGGGAGAAGAAAAAAATCGTTTATTACTTTTCTCAAACTGATGATAAGAAAAATAAATGGAGAATCTTCATGTATACATAATATGTTCTTTTAACGTTAACTTTCGGAATAAATAACTACTAAAAAAATATAGAAGAAATAATATTATCATCGGTAAGTTGTCTGGAGGCTGAGACAATGACAATCAAATCAAAAAACAATCTAATATTTGACGCCTTGCAGGCATAAACTAGATCATCAGTCTTTGTTTTACAGATATATATATATATATAAATATAAAACAGAGAACGATGAAGTGTCATAAATGACGGGTCTATATCGGCGATTTTTCTTTTTATACATCAATTTGTGGTACACTACACATTTTCGTTACTACACTCGTAAATGTCAAATAAAAGCATGGGAAACATTTGTTCCGTTTTTAAATAACACAAATATGCTTAAAATTTCTTTATTGACTAATTGTTTACCTTATCAATATAATTATAATATATGCCACGGGGCATATATACATACTTTCTTTCGTGTCTGAGTATGTTCAATCTAACCAAGCGGAATTGATAATGGCACACACATATACACGGATAAAAATAACGGAGAGAGAGTGTGTGTGTAGTAGAAGAAGAAAAACTAGAGAAGCAGCAAAAGAGCAGAACAACGAAAATAAAAGAGATTAAATCGTTGACGTATATATGTTATGACTAGGAAAGCTTGTTGTAGTCTTTTCTTGCTCGTGTAACCCCTGCATAGACATATATAACAAGAAGAAGAAGCAGAGAAAAAGTTTATGTCACTGAGAGATGTGCGCAAAATAGGAGATCCTAAAGAAAGAAAATATAAAAGAAGACTGAAAAGAAAGAGGAGGAGAAAACGAGAAAGAAATTGTTTTCCGTGTAATCAGGTGGAAAACACAGATTCTTTATCTTGTAATTGATGCATGACATTGGAGAAGCAGAATAGACAAAAAGTAAGTGAAAATAAGAATAAAAAACGGAAGGATACCATCAGTTCGTCTGATTATTACCATTGTCAAAACTTTCAGAATAATAAAAACATGTTAATAAACAACAAAGAAGAAATAAAATAAATATGATGTGAAGACCGGTAAACGTCTGTCATCATTCGAATCATTAACTAGTTTGAAGAGCATATATATAGATGAATGCTCATTACATGTTTCAATGCAAGAAAATATGTGGAAATGACAAACAGCAGCTCGATTAATGTCAAACGATGATGCTTGGTGGCATCTCTCTGTAGTTAATATATACTTTAATAGACATCGATGGACGGAAAAATTGCATATAGAAAAAAAAAAAAAAGAAAGAAAACTATGTGCGTAGGATAAGCATAATCGAGAAAAAATTCTGTACAGATCTAATAATATTATGAAGAAGGAAAAACAAGAAAAGAAAGATATATTGAGACGACTGTTTCAGAGTAATGTTAACAGTCAGACATATGCAAGAGTCTGCCGTTGACATCATTAAATAAGAAAGACAAGGACATGAGAATGATTCAGCTTTACGCATTTATATGCCGTGCATGCATAGCGTGCCTAACTTCCTCACTTGAGCATTTGCGGTCGTCTAGTAGCAGTAGAGTGCGCAAGTCTTTTTTTTTTCTTATTTTCATTTACTTCCCTGTTCACCATCACAATCTGGCATGCCAACTTTGTATATATCTGAAGGCTCCAATGACGATGATGATAAAAAATAAGAAGAAGAGTATTTCATTACGATTACGATTGCTTTTCTCTCTCTCTCCCTCTCTGTTTCAACCCCAATATTCACCCTGTGAAACACATGTTTTGCTAGTCCAAACCTAATGTTAGCTGTAGAACTAGTGATGATTGTGACGGAAAAGCAATGGAAGAGAATTCCTTTCGCATTTGTTCCTTCTCTCACTTGTTCTGTTATTCTCTCTTTTTCTCTTCCTTCCTTTAGCTTGCGTTGCTCTAGTCATGGACGGTCGCAAATTGTAGCAAAAAAGAGCGCATACTATAACAGAATGTACTGCGAAATAGTCTGAGCGAGAGAGAGGCAAAAGATAAAGTTTCCTTTGTTCATCAATAAAAACGCTTTTTTTTTCGCTCTTCCCTCTTTCTCTATTCCCTTCTTTTCTCATTCTATTCTTACATGTTGATTCCCTTGTTTCCATCTTCATCATTGCTTTGGTGGCGGGCAAGTAATGAAAAGGGTGCAACAGAGCATCTAGCCTATTTCCCGTGTTGTTTCCAGGATCACTTTCGCTTCTATTTCCTCTCTTTCATTCTTTTTTTTCTCTCTCTCTCTCTCTCTCTTTCTCGTATGTCTCTGCTTTTGTTGATTGGCAGCAGTTCAATCCATTGAATGACTATCACAAAACATCGAGCAATGCATATGTAATACAACTCTTTTGTTTTCATATGAACTACAATATACTATTACTAGCAGTACAATGTTATATTATTGATTTTTTTATAAATGAATACATATACGAAATAACATTATTAGAATTCGAAGACGACGAAAAAAAATTTAATTAATTTTTTTTCGATAATAATAACACTCTATTGCTCATTAAGTAGAATTTAATAAAAAAAAAAGTATCTAGCAAGTTATTATTATCATCCTATGGAAATAAAATAATGTTAAAACATTGAAAAAAAGAATAAAGATGATTATAGAATGATTTCACTATGTGAGAAAAAAAAACCTAGAAAAACATAGTACTTACTAACGCATCATTTATTTTTGTAAGAAGATTTCTTTTTTGCTCAAATCGACTAATAATAATGAAATGAAAATATATTGTATACGTAGTTAGTATAGAAAAAGAGAAATTCTTCATCATTTATTTGTAAATTAAGATATACTCATGCTTCAATCGAATGTAGATTACCAAAACATTTTTTTTCTATGACAAATGGATGATATAGAAATAAACATTCCGACGATTAGTTTTCTCTACCAATGCAATGCCATTGAAAAATGTCACATTAACAGCTTCATATATAGTTAGATGCATGCAAAGTAGATCTTTGTGACGTTCTTATTAAACAAATAGATTAATATTTGTATTTCTTCTTGATTTATTTTGTCACAATATATTACCTTTTTTTTTCTAATATTCACTATGTAAACATACTAAATATTTAATGTTCAATGATAGAAAAACTTCATTTATTAAAATTAGATATTTCTTAATACGAAATGGCATTTACATAAGCAACATTAAACAAATATAAAACTACGCATAAAAAAAAAATTTCCAACGATTAAACAAAGATAAAAAAAACTAAAGATACGTTTAATTTAAAAATAAGCTCTTGTTCTAAAATATAATAAATAAATAATTAATTAATTAATTAAAATAGATATGTACATACTTTTGATATGTTTTATGTATTTCTTGAATACCATCTTGTGGTGTAAAACGTGCATGAATTTCACCTAAATCATGTGGAATTATATCATCTTCACTGTGCGGTACAAATACTTCCATTTTCTATTTAAAATAATACAAAAAAAAAGATTTTTATATAGAAATAAAATATTATTGTAGTATATACTTGTGTTTCATAGCCTTGTAATTGACGATCATTGATTTGTACTGGTATAGGAATACTACCATTTGATTTATTATTATTCATAAAACGATTTGCATCGTTCAATAGTGTACGTGGCTGAAAGCGACGCCAGAAAACATATAGTAGAACAATACCAGCAATTGATAAAATGGGCATTAGAATACCTAAGACAAGTAATGCAATCCAAGGACCATCAATTAATCTTGATACAGGATATTCAATATCATTTATCATTATAATTTAAATTGAGAAAAGAAAATAGAGTAAATTTTTCAATGATTTTCTATTATGATTTAATGACAACAGACATAAATCAAGGGAAAATGTTGATGTCTATCTATTCATTATTTTATTCTCCGGATATAACTCAATCATCAACAGTGAATGACATACAAAATTTGGCTAATCCCTATGTAGTTTGTATATAACAATGTGTGGAGGCATAGAAAGAAATAGAGAACAAGGTAAATAGACTTACTACAACTCTATAATAAGAATAAATTGATTCATTTGCCTTTTTCTCTCCTTGTCTGACTTATTTTATGTAACTAATCAGCTTTTTCCTTTTATATTTCTATCCAAATAAATGAAAAAAAAAGAACAATTTTGACATTTTGAAAACTAAATTTGCATTTTTATTTGTCACTTTCTTTTTTATGTATAAATTCTTCTAAATAAATATATTTCTTCCTAATAATAACATATTCGAATGATAGTTCTCATCGTACAACAACAGGATATTAAAATACTTATCATCATAGATAAAAATCAATGTAT
>CAJNOI010000340.1:53122-75385 GCA_905250115.1 Adineta steineri | reverse complement strand
TTTTTTTCAATTAATTTTTTTCTAATGCACAGCATTAATGAGTATTTTTTATACTAATAAACTGCATCGACTATTTTTTAATTATTATTTTTTATACTTCAAAAAATGTGAATAGCAGATTGTATTTGTTTTTCTTCAAGATATATAGGCGATTCTGTATTACAATTAAAGAATTTTATTTTTCAACAAAATTTAAATGTTTAATAAAAACATATAATTATAAATAAAATATCAAAGAAGAAAACATATTTTTCTAATTTCAGCTCTTTCAATGATAAAAACAGATAGAACTACAATCATTGAAAATTTTCTACTAATAGAAATAAAGCATTTATTGAAGAATGAATATTATTCTTTTTTCTTTTTGGCTTCAATCGGTTCAGTATGTTGTGCTTGTTTACATTGAATAATTGTTACAACAAATCCAAGAATATTTAATAGAAAAAGAACCCATTGATAGTAATTTAATTCCACTAGAATTTCTTCCGATGGTGTTTCAGCTGATTTCGCTTCTAAAGGTATTGCACGTGTAAATGTAATAAACAATAGAGTAAAGAATTGCATCGCTCTGATAATACTTGTTAAATGATGTTTGATTGGAGCTTTTGTTGTAAATATTTTCCATAGATCACCAAGAGTAGCCCAAATTGTTAGTGGAATTGTTAACAATGTAAATAAATTCCACCATTTCCATATCGGTGCATTGACTTTGAATAATACATAATCTTGATAAAGTTCGTGTTGTTTTTCATTGAGAACATAAGTTGATAAACTGTATTCAATTGTTTGAATTGTTAGAAAATATGTACTGAATAATATACCCATGACTATTGGAGAGATCGATTGACTCATGTTGGATAAAACTAGAAATGAAGGAATGATATTTAATAGACGAGATTAATTTATATATTTACTTGAATGTGGTAAGTCGGTTGTATTCTACTATATATGTAAATGAGAAGGACACGAAAAAAACATTTAGATAAATAGTAAAGACTGATAGTGAGCGTGGTAGTGTAGTTATTCAAGCAAGCAGGCATGTATCTCACACCCACACACTCTTTGAATATCAATTATTGCCGGTGAAATACAAGCAAAAATACTCTAATTAATATGTATATAATCGATTTTTTTGTAATGCTATAGAAAAGAAATGTTTACATGGCAAAACGAATATTTAGATTTTTATCTTCAACAGACCATGTCAAATATCAAATACACCTATTATGTTACATTCTATAATGTAACATAAGGCAAGACTAGATAAGAAGTTTTGCATATATATATATTCGTTCTCTTATTTTTTTTTCTCTTTCTCTCTATATATGTTGCTTTGTTATGACAGATGGTTTTTTTGCTATTTTTTCTCTTGATTTCTTCTTATCATTTATATTTTAGATATTCTTAACAATGTCTGAATTCGTTACAAGGGTTTATGTGTTATTTTTCATATTCTGTCTTTCAGAATCATAGAGTAAAAGAACGGATTGTCATTTATTATTTTATTTATTAAACTGGATTAAATAAATATCTATGCTATCGATAGCGCTAATAATAATTATAAAAGAGTTCATAAATATATATGATTGCACGAAATATGAATGGAATTAAAGTTCCCGGACGCGCATCACTTGTATGATTTTATCGACGATAAACTAGAAGAGAGAAAAAGGGTGAAATGAATTAATACTTGAGAAGAAATGGTATATACTCGAGCTTCGCCTGTATTTTGACATGGAACTGTTGATTCATGTGATGGATCTTTCTTGCTAACTCCAAGTACTTTTGATGCCTGAAATAAATAGTGAATACGATTCATTAATCGTTCATGAAGATAGATTGATATAGAACTTACTTTTAAATTAATATGAACTTTATCTGGCTCATATGTAATAGTAGGTGGTCCCTTCAAATCTCTATAGTGACACTGTAATTCGATCTGATAGTCATCTAATGAATCACCTGTTCCAGTCAAAATTAATAATCGTCTAGAAAATTAATTGATCTATGATATAAAAATAAAATAAACGATGATATTTACTTGAGACTAGACATAAGAATCATCGATGCATCTTTAGTACAATCTATATGAGCAATATAAATATCCATTGCACCGTGTTTTTCACCTTTCAATTTCTATTCAGAAAGATATATAAGAATAATTCACTGAAGAGAAAACTTTATCAAAAAAGACTTACCTCATAAATACGAAATCCTTTGATTTCATGAGAAGTTGAAGGTCGAATAATACCATCACGACCAACATGTCGTGGAAGTCGCATTCGATGAATAACTTCTTCATGTATAGCCAGTCTACGAAGATTATAGAAACGATCTATTCAAATGATTTCATTCCATTGAAAGATCTTATCCTACCGTTTAATCATATCAAACGATGTACTAGTAAAATCAGCCACGCCACTTGCTGGTCGTGCAACAAGACCAATAAAACCTTTACCCAAACCTTTGACAAAACCAGCTGCACCTCGTTTTTTCGCACCCGCTACTGGTTTCTTCACGATACCTGTAAAACCATGTAATACGTCCTATGAACAAAAAGAAAACAATTCGTGATGTATATACTAATCAAATACGAACTTTGCCGATGTTTTTTCCACTAGTAATCACGCCAGAGACAGAATGACCAGTTAGCTCTTTACGTACGATACGCGAATTTTGGTAGTCTTCATCAAATGTTAATGTTGCTAAACCTTGACTTGCTGCACCTGTAATCTTCGATAGAGCACCAGCTGCGCCACCAACGGTAGAACTAACTAAATTTCCAGTACCGACTGCAACACCTTCGATGAATTCAATGGGACCTTTCATTGCACCCTGAAAGAAAAACAAACGAAACTTTAGTTAAACAAAAGAAATGATGGGTTAACACTTGCCTTGTATGGTTCGTAGAAGAATGATTCAACACCTTTACCGACTCCACGTATAACACTGAATGGATTTCCTAGGACATCAAGACCAAGTACAACAACATGTAGTTGTCCCATTAATTGACTTTGATAATGATTGCGTATTTCTTCCAATAATTTGGCATTAGTAAATTGTTCGTTCTTTCGTTCATAGCAGTTCAATCTACATCAAAATGCTATAGATTTAATTGCACCACTAATTCACATACTTTAATACAGCATCTTGTACTTCTGCTATATTCAATACATTTAGTAAGAAATCGACGATTGGATATTCAGCTAATAACTGTTCATTTGCTGATGTACCGTGCATGGAAAAACTAACGTGAATCTATTGGATGGAAATGGTTAAGATGAATATATATATATATCGAAGAATATTTATTATTACCTTTAAAGGAGATAAATGTAGGTTATCAATGAAGATTTTCGGTTCTGTTGGAAGACTGTTAGATTGAGCATCCGTAATTGCTTCTAATGGCTTATGAATACGTTGCAAGTCACGTTCCATATTAATTGTGGGTGCTTCATTCGTCTATGAACGTCAAATCAACATGCACGATTACAAAAAATGAAGAAAAAAAACTACAATGAACCTTTTCATGTTTAACAAAGCCAAGAATTGACATGATTAAGGTTTGATCAACACAAAAGGCAAATTCTTGTACCAGTAAGTTTAAGTATCTAAATAATAATATTTAGAAAATCTTTTATCAAACTCGAACGTACTTAATATTTTGTGTATTAGCTCGCGCAGATTCCGTTTTAAATAAACTGAGTTCAATGAACGGTTTACCAGCTACAAAAAAAAAGACAATCGTTCTTTTCGCATGTTGATCATTGATTAAAATGAAACATACGTAAATCAGTGCCCAATGCTTTGGAAATAATTGGATTTAAAACAACAGGATAGAGTGTAAATTCTTCTGCATAATCAATTTGAAAACGATTGATGCGTAGATGTAGTGCTTGATTCGTTGTTGACCAAGCAAAACTAACCCATAATCCATCGAATGATTGTCGTTGAAGAGTTACTCGATGATCAAGGTGATCACTCAACTCCGCTGTATTTTCATCGAATGAAACATTCTATAAAAAGAAAATTTGATTAATGGAATTTTTTCGAGATCAGGTAAGAGCATCTTACACGTTTATCATCAATACGATATTTCTTCTTTGCTAATTCTTCATCGTTCGGATTCTCCTCTAGATTTTTGATGTACTTTTTATAATGTTCATCTATATGATGATCGAGATTTCTTGAAAGTGGTATGACATTTGCATTTCTTGTTTCTGTCCAGACTTCTTTTGATTTATTAATAGTAATATAAAATAAATCACTTCGAGCAATATCATCGATCACTGAAATACCAATATCACGAATACCAATTTGAATATGCTGACTCATTTTTTCAGCTAACGATGGCATCTAAACAAAGCATGAACTGATATTTCGAATAAATTAGTCATCTGATACACATACATGAGTTGCTACATCGATAATATCAATATCTTCAGCAAAGATTAATACCATTTGAGGACCATCGTGAAATGTGGCATAATACACTGTCTGTTGATCATTTGTTTCTAGTTTACCACACAGTGGCTATAAAATACATAGAGTTTAATAGTTTTACTATTCATAAATTTTATTGACATACGTTCAATTCAATAGTAGCAGTTGGACCATCCGAGGAAATGACTAAAGATCGTGGTTTCAATTGATCCATCCATGTATAATATACATAATGTCGTGGTGATAAAACTTGTATTCGTCTATGTCGATAGAATTATAATTTCGTGAACAAGAAGCGTAATATACTTACATATCTTCCGATTGACAGAATGTTATCGGTCGTTTTTTCAAACAATTAACTAAAAGAATAGGTGAATCACCGATCTTATAATCACCAAAAACGATACGACATCCATTGTTATCACTAATAACTACGTCATTTTGAAGTGCCGGACGTTCTCGATCATCCATATGCAGTAAAGTTCGTTGTTTTTCCTTGAATACGAATGTCGAAATGGCGAGAGGATTATGTGTGTAACGAACACGCATGAGACCTTGTTCAATGTTACGTGGCCAGAATGGAATAATCTAAAATCGTATTAATTATTAAATAATCAATTAAAGAATTAACTTACTCCTTCAGGTTTGATTAATTTCCATTGTTCTTCTTCTTCTCCTCTGGTCGTTTCTACTTCCGTAACTTCAACTTCAATCTAGATTTCACAAAATCAGATCATAGTAAAAGAAATAAGATCATACCGTTGATTTATTAATAACCATGGTCGATGGAGCTAGTGTGATAATTTTCGTCATACCAAATGAAGACGTAGCAATATCAACAGAAACCTATCATTCAGATCAATTATAAATATGATTAGTTGTATAGATTATTCTTACTGTATAAGTTCGATCATTCGCTACTTTACAATTAACCATTTCAGTAATTTTAATTGTGTCCAATGAAAAACCTTCAGACCAATCAGATAACTTTTCATTTTGTTCGTTGCTGAACAATCGTATATGACCCTAAAGAAAGAATATTCAAAGATTTCTTAGTCTTTTACTGTCTAATTTACCTTTTTCTTTTTACTATCCAAATTTTTCGGGCAGACAAAAAATGGTGGTTCAATTGCTTCGATCAATGTTTTTTCGTTTTCAATCTAAAGCAAATACAAAACACATTCTAATGTTAATCAGCAAGAATATAGACATACCTTAAATTCAAATTTCAAATCTGTACAATTCAAGACCCAGAATACAGAATACAACGAAGCACGATATGATTCTCGATAGATATCTACACGTAACATTAATCTCTAAAAAAAAATAACAACTGATATCGACTCAGAAGTATACAAACTAATTCGATTCGTTACCAATGATTCTTGTGAGCTAGTACTATGAAATATGAGGACGTAGTCCTTGAGTTTGGTGTTCGTTTTCAAGTTCATGTCCATGGGTTCGGATATCCATTTAGCATCTTTATAATATGGAATCTAATATAGAGAGTAACATTCAGTTAGGAGAGGCAATGAGCAGGAGAATACATACCACAAAAGTCAGCATGGATCTTTTGTTACCTGAAACACTGTGATACAAATTATTTGGTTCTAGTTTCACTTGTTCGACATCCTAAATATCAGATTTAAATGATATCGCTTTGATGACGACAGTAACTTCACTTACATCGATCCAACATTCAACATCAAGTGATAATAGATTAATCAATTGAAGAGCCAATTTGAAGTAGATGTGTAATGCCGTTCGATTAGGTTCATCCGTATTTTCTAAACATGCTTCTTTTGATTCTTTGTAGAACTGAAATAAAACTCGTGTCATTTCAAAATCTTAGAATTCCTCATTGAAATATTATACCACAAAGTAGGCATCTCTGCCATTATTCAATTTCAAACGACGATCAGCAGCAGATTCACTTGTCCAATTAAAGGCAATACAGTCATGACCATGAGTATTCAATTTCGCACTGTATAAAATCGATCATTATAAATCAAGCGAGAAAGAGAGAATCTTACTCGTCAATAGTAATAAATAGTCGTGGAGTAATGCGAGCATAGAGTAAACTCAATGGAAGATAGAGTTCACCATCGGGTTCGATACGGCTAACTTCACGAAATGTTCCTAATTCTACAGAATCAATCTCTAAGATTATTATTGGCATGATCGCACGATTCAACACCTACAATGACCAATAATAAAGTAAGATAATATTCTACGAATAAAAGCTTACTTTAATAATAGAACTAAGAACAATACGTCGACGATCTTTATATAAATGAGAATCACAAAGTAATTGAATTGGCCAGCCTGTAATAGGTGATGGACCGATATCAAATATTCGTCGCCATGTTTGATTGATATCTACAGTTTTTTCTAGATTACTCATCTAAATCATTATCGAGATATATCAATGAAATCCTTGGAAACATATCAGATTCAATTACTTTAATTGAAAATTCTTGCTTTCGATTGGCAATTTGATCCGATATTGCTGGAATTCGTGTTGCTGATAATCGTTCTTTCGGAACTGTCAATGGAATTGAATCCTTATGTTCCAAATGAACTGGAGTTGTTAAATCACTATCTTCCAGAAACTTTTCAAATCAAATATATTCATATAAATCTATTTAGAGCAATCATCAATAAATGTTTTTACCTGTACACCAATAATATGATCAATATCGACTACTTCTCCGGTCATATTTAGGATTGATAAGAAAGCTTTATCTTCATCACTATTTCCATGTGACTTTTGATTATAAGCTTGATCGAGTATACCCGACAAACGTTGAGTAATATCTAACATAGATTTTGTTACAGTCAAGTTGAGTAGATGTTCAGCACGAATAAATATAACTTGTTTAGCATCTAAACTCAATTTCTCTTCTTGTTTTTGTTGCTTATTATTATCCGAGAATGATTTCGGATCGTCTAATAAGAATCGAGACTAAAATAGTAATAAATTAATAAACTGTAAAATTGACTATTCCCAAACTTACGTCTTTATCATTTTCTTCCTCGTCTTCACACTAACAAAATGAAAAATAATTAAAAAACCAATCATTCGATTAATTCAATCACTTACATTATAAGTTGAACATGTAATACACCATGGACATACCACATTACCGTTGCCATCCAATACCGGTTCAATCAATGGTTGCCAAGCGAGTAAATTTTCATTAAATAAAGCTAGTTCAATGTAAATTGTCGATGAAATATCCATCTAAATCAACGAAAGATTACATAGTTTGAAAATGAATTCTAGATACATACATCAGTCGACCAATTTTCCAATTCCAATGACATATCCGAAAGACACATAGCAATCATGGGTTTTGTTATTGTACCTGCACCAAGTTCAAGTCTAATTTCTACTATTTTCGAACTCACAGTTAACTAAAACTAACGACATGAATGAAATTATCTTCTTCTGTTATATCCTACCGCTTGTGAACGAATATTTTGTACTTGTAATTTTTGTTCTTTTTCTTTCTGTTTACGCGCTTCTTCCATCACTGGCTTCTTATCCGAAGGAGTACCGGTTGTCACTTCCAAAATATCTGTTTCTTCTAATATTTCATACTTATCATCATTGTCTATACAAATAAAAAGAGTATCGTATAGATAAAAAGCAAAATCATTCAGCTCCAACCTTCAATAAACCAAAAATTTGCATCTTTGAATGGTTTCGGTTCAAAAAGTGTTGTCGAATTGACTTTATTCACTTCCGTTTCTACGGCAGTCTGAAGAGAATATTAGGATAGTAATGAAACAGAAATAAAATTATCTGTCTTACTTGAAGTTTGCCCATTGAATTCATCATGTTACGAATAGTATGTACCATTGCAGGAAGAATTTGAATGGTAATATCTTCAATTTGTACATCGATTTTTTGTTCCGTATTGTTCATCATTAATGCTGTACGAATGTTTACCGGTTGCAAAATCTTTTTATACAGAAATTCAAAGATCAGAAAGATAAAAAGAATGATTCACTTACATTATATTTGCTTTGAGAATCGTTTAATTCAGCAAAATTCGAACCATAAAGTGTCAAATCTTTTAATAAACCAGACACTTGTGTAGTATTATTCACAATGATTATGTGAATCTCCGATTTGACCTAGATAAACGTTTTGTTTAGATATTCGCTGAATATTTTCTGATTTGACTCACATCGAAAACAAAACAACTGGAATTAGTATTATTTTGATCTTCGAGTAAAATGATTTCAGGATTATTGATCATCACTTCAACAAGAATTTTCATGTCGCTGTCAGTTTCAGATGATGTTGGTAGTGGAGCTAAAAGTACAAAAAAACCATTTTCATGAGCAATTAAAATAAAAAAGATATACGCGAACCGATGGGTACTTCGTGAGTAATGCTGGATGGTCGACGATGTATGGATATTGATTTACCTGGTGGTGGTAACTTATAACTACTATCAAATCCTGGTTCGACGGAATATGTCATTGACAGAGGCATTCGTTTTTCATCTGTTGCCGATAAACTTCCAATAAAGAAGTCTTGTAAAGCCATGAAATAATCTGGACTTATACAAATGTAAAAACTCTCCAATTGCACATTGACTACGAAAAAGAATTATTATCAACGTAAGAATTATGAAAATATTTTCTCCTACCTTGTTGAACTCCTTTGGAATGTTGTTCCTCTTTTGGTCTACAGTCTAATTTGACATCAAAAATTGGTGTATTGGAATCAATCTTCGAACTACGATCGATGAGACGAGTAACATTATTCGGTCGATCCGCTTCACGTAGATCATCTAGTATAAGTCCATGTATTTGTGCTTGAGCAGTGTAACTTGAATTGGACAGTTGATGAAAGTGTGCTTCGCATATTTCCAGTCTTAGATCCACAAATTTTAAATTTTCATTACGCGACGTATGCCGGCTTCTGATCTTAGAATCACCGAGATAGAGTTTCAAACCAATTATCTTAATTTTTGCATCAATACGAAGTTGTTCAGTAATTGAACGATCTGGTTGTTTACTATCGATCACTACAACTTTCTCCTGTTTAGATGTTGATCCAGTTTGAACTTTAGTAGAAGGCGGTTTTGATGCCCGTTGCTGAATCGTCTCGGAGAAATTTTCATCCAATACTTTCATAATACAAGCATAATCATCTTTAGCTAGAATAAATTGAATTGTATCCCAATAAGCTTTAATAGATATTTGTGATTGATCAAAGACTTTATCTGGATATAATAAACGATCGATTAAAACATGAAGTTCTGCACATTCAAGTAAATTAATATCCGCAACAATTTCATTAGTTTTGCTTAGATGAACACGACTAGTCAATAGATTTCTCACAGTGACAACTTGTTCTTCTACAAGTAAACTTGTTGGATCATCAGAAAATTTTGTTTGAATAAGTAGTTGACCTAAATCAATGAATAATCCTTCGTGCGAACTAGAATTAATTGGAATTAGTATTGATGGAGCATTGAATGTAGCATCCAAACGTAATTTAAGTGCTTGTTCTTGGAATTTCTCCATTGTTCTCGAGACTGTACTCGGTTGATTTGGATCAGAAGGAGGTTTTTGTACGGATGTTTTCGTTTCCCATATATCGATTATATTCAAGACAAGATCGACATGTTTATAGAGAAAAATAATATTCAGTTTAGTCAATTGCAGTTTTAGATCACAATCAACATCCTCAAGTGTCATTTGGTATTTTTTCGGATAATTATATAGAGATAAATTCATACGTAATAATTGTTTTTCGTTGCCTTGTTGAGAAATAATTTTATGAAAACGTGCTTTAGGATTAGAATCATAGACATAGAAATCAGCGAGAATAATATTCACCGCTGTTTGCTCTTTAGAATTTAAGGCATCAAAATGAAGATCTTGAAAATTAATGTCTAGAATTTGTGAATATTCAGATCCGATAATGGCACGTAATCCTTCGAGATTTGCTTCGAAACGAAATGTTGGTATTGTTGTTCGAGAATCTTTCTTAACAACTTGTTGCGGGGTAGATTTTTTCGCTGGGATTTGATGTTGTTCTTGTGAAATCTTTTCCATTATACTATTTTTGAATTGTACAATAGATACAAATGGTTCTAATTGTAACATCAGTACAGGTTTAGCGATATGTAATCGAGCTTGATTTTCAATACTATTATAAAGAGCTGAATCGAATGATGGATTGACAGATGACGTAAGTAAACCTTGAATACTAATTAAATGTTTGTTTTCTTGATTAGGATGATGTTCGATTGAAACTAAACGAAGTGAAGTATTGCTATTAGTTAGAAATTGTTCGTGAGTAATGTTTAAATCGGTTAGTGAAATATCAAAATCGATATCGAATGTTTTCATCGTTGTTCGAGCGGCAAGTGAAATGATAGAAATATTAACGAATGGTCGAACACATTGAAGTAATTCTGATGTTGTTTCTTCAATCAAAAGATTAACCTAAAAGTGAGATCGTAGAGGGAAAAGAAAATTTGAATACCGGAAACTTACTCGTGAAAGTTCAAATGTAGCTTCGAGTTCGATTACTTGATTTTTCTTGGCGATCTTTTTCGATGCTTGATTATCTATTTCGGTACTAGCCGCTTGTTCTAACATTTTCTGTGCTTGTGCCATATTTTCCACAGTTTCTAAGTTCTTCTTCATATTTTTACGTGGTACATTGACCTGAAAAGTGTTTGTCTACGGCAAAATGATAGATGGATGAAAATATTCAAAACATTTCTATTTACTTGAATACGAATTTCCGTTTCAACATCGTCTTCGTTTGATTCTGGCAATGGAATAGATTGAATAAGTTTCACAAGACCAATCATACGTGTATCAGACACGCGACCATCAATATCAGTAATTTGTATATCGATTTTCCAACTAAAATTATACAATCAAGATTTATTAACATGCATCTCTGAAAATTCTCTAGATAACATACGCGGGTAAGACCATACTGTCTACATGATTACATTTGTGTATATTCAAATAGATTGAAATTGGTTTGATCAAATGGAATGGAGAATCACGTAAAATACGTGCATTATACCAATCATCATCTAAATAAACATAAATATAATAAGTGTAAACATCATGATAATCGTACCTTGATTAGCATAGAGTAATTGAATGTCCTCCAGCTTCAGATTTAATGGAAAATAGGTTGATTGAGGAGTATCAGAAATAACCTAAAATAGAAATGAATTGATCATGAAAATAAGATCATCTTTATCATACTGTAATATCTTGAGATGATATTTCTGCTTCTATTTCACTGTAACTTGGACCACCTTTGAATGTGAAATGACCAAAATCTAAACACATAATTGTACAACCACTAGAAAAACAAAAAAAAATGATTTTCACATTACAATATCTATTATGTCCTACCGTTGATGTATGCCATTTTCAGGTAAGAGAAAATAAGAAGATTGAAGGTCTATATCAATATCTGTTGCTTGAATATTTTTCAAAGAATGATTGAAGAAAAAATGTGATTGATATTTAACATCATCAAATGTCGAATAAGCAACTTCTTTGATCCTGAAAGATATTATCAAGAAAAACTATGAAATAGAATGACATGTCTCTACCCTTGTAAGTTGCGCTTCTTATCAGGTTGAAAACAGTCAACAATTTTGTTCACTGTGAACTAATATAAAGAAAAAAATCAATAAAAACAACGTTCAGTACTCCAGATATACCATACCGCATCGTATGTGATTGCTAATGATTGTAAAAGGATTTGAATGCGATTGTCTGAGGGTTTATCAACTGGATTAGTTTCATATTCGATATGTAAAAGATTTTTTTGTTCTAATTGAGTGCGCTGTTCAACAAGAACTGGGCGATTATCACCGAGTTGTTGAACGCCAAATACTTGACAGGTAGTTAAATCAGCGATAATTCTATTCAAAATAAAAGCACTTAGAAAAGGTAGAATGGGTAGTTACTCACAGAAAAGCTGGTTTAGCTGGACGGCGTTTGAAATTCAACCCTGCATCAGGTATTACGACAGTCGCAATAACTTTGAATCTACAGAAATCATTCAATCAGATATAATCAATGCGTATTACTTACTGTGTGTCATTGTCGTTAATATTTGACCAGACATTGAGTTCTAGCATATGTAATCGAACTGATAGATCGATATCAACATACTAAAATTCAAATATTAATAATAAAATACTGTATAAAAAGAGAAATTTACTTCTTCAGGATAATTCAATGATCTTTTGTCTTCGGAATACCCAATAGCATCGTATAACTTCTTTTTTTCATTAGCCATCATTGCACTATCAAGTGTGAATTCTACGACAAGAAAATTTTATAATCACATCGAACAGCAAAAATCTACCTGAATTCTCTTGTCTTGAATCATGCTTCAACAATCTAGTAAATCTGTTCCACCGAGATCGTTCTTTATGTTCAGTTTTCTTTTTGATAATCTATCAAATATGATTTATAAAAACAAACCAATTAAAAGCAATATAGATTTTTACTTCGATTTCTGTTCTTCGACGAATATAAATTAAATTAAACACATCAATCTTTTTCTCCAATTTCTAAAATATAAAATGTGCCAAAGTTTGTTTTTTTTCAATAATCATACTTCAGCATGATGTTGTAGTTTCTTGCTATTATGACCATCCAGTATGTGGAAATAAACTTTATGATACTCACGAACTCGATCACGATGCGACTTAATATTTTCCCATTTGTACGATGACAATCGTGGACGAATTTCTTCATGTAAAATCGCCATATAGGCGAATTTCCATCTATGAAAAAACGCATCAATGTTCTACTAAATCATTTCATCATTCTCTCACCGACGTAAACTTGGCTTATCGGTTGTTTCGTTACCGATTATTGCATAATATTTGATGAATTTTGATTTTAAATCCATCTGATCTTGAAATTCTAATAGATCAAGTAAATCCGAATACTGAAAAGAAAATATTTGATTAACTTCATGATATACATATTATCTATCTCCTCACTTGATTACGATCAATATTAAAACTTATTTGTTCTAGATCAACCTGTGCATCGACAACTGGTCGAACATAATGTTGTTCACTAGACGCTGTAGCAATTTTTAATTTTGCTTGGATATTTAATGGTCGAAGAACTAAACAAATGATTGACTTTCATGAAGAAAGAATATTTAAGAAGAAGAGACTCGTACTATAAGTCAATTGTTTGTCTGATTTTGATTCATGGTCGATAATATTTATTTGTAGAAAATCCTAGATTAATCAAAAAATGAGACATAATCGAATGAAGGAAAAGAAACTTACATCAATATCTTCTGATTTGAATTCTAATCGAGTTTTTGTATTCGAATTCCAATAAATCGATAATTTATTCAATTCACCAACTTTATACATAACGGGTGCATCTTTTTTTTCTACCAGAGGTTCCCATTCAACATTAGTTGTCTGAGGAAAAGAAAAAAATATGGGGAATTTTCAAATGAGAAAGTAGAGTCTGATATATACGAAAAGTTTGATATAATTAAATGTAATACCAAATGCAAATGGACATTCAGGTTTGGTGACTTCATCTTCAAAAGCAATATGAAAATTACTGATCGATAATTCTAAATTACGAAGAATATGAATTTCTAATCGTTCGAAAAATGTATCTTTGTGCTTGGTGATTTTCTGAGAATTTTCTAATAAATAAAGAAGAAAATTTTTCGTATCTTAGATAGATTTTTATCTTACGATATTCTTCTCGTTGTTTACGAAATTGTTCGATTTTATGTACTTCTTTCATTTTCGATTCGTATTGGTTTTGTTCTTCTCGTTCACGATCATATTTAATATCTAAAAAAAATATACAAATCGATAGAATATGTTCCATCAACAAACAAACCAGTTTTCGGGGTAAGAAGAAGGTAGACACCATCGATATGTATTTTAGTTGGATGAGTATGGATATGTTGCCATGGAATATGCATTGATAATTCATCTAAATATTTTATATTTTTATTTTAGAATAAATAGAATTTAATAAGAATTTACGTAGGTAACTAGTGGCAACATTAAAAGGAAGATCGAGATTGGCCTATAAGTATGAAAAATAATATTTTGATGAATATTTCGTATGAACAAAACTTACCAATGCATCGCGCTTGAGAGATAAATTTTTAAGAACTAAATTGCCTGTAAGAAAATATTATTATAAGAGATTTTTACCCATTAAGATACTTACCGTGACATAAACTAATTTGCAACTGTTTTGTATCTAAATTCTCAATATAATCTCCTAGATATTTATTAAGAAAATAAACAGCTAAATGTGCGAACACCATTCTAATAACTTCTAAAACAATATGAATCTAAAAAAGTGAAGAATATTTCCTCGCAATGAACATATCATATTTATATAGCCCCCTATACCTTTACTGTTCTTTTTTATTCATCTGAAAATGCGACGACTGGTCGTTTATTTCGAAATAGACACGTCGATGCATGTGGCTCAAACGAAAGAAATTATTCAGAACGCATAGAACGAAAAAAAAATAATGTACAACGTGCTAGTAAAACCCTGTTTTACAAGGATAAATGTATATTCGAAGCGATGTAAAAACACAATAAATAGTAAAAGGAAACATAATGACTGATCGTCATAGAAGGCTGGCTGTATCGAAACAAAAAAAATATTCTATACGCTCTTTGTTTCGTAACAAACTAATAAATATTATTTTTGTTTTGCTATACTTTAAATAACAAGAGAAAATCTAATAGCTTGAAAAGTGAATTATGAATATTTATGAATAGATTGATATGATGAGAAAATAATTTTATATAATTTGAATGTATTTTAAATCAATCGATTTTGATGTGTTCATTATCAAAGAAGAATATCATTAGACTCAAAATATTGGTATAGTTAATTCCATACAAATATTATTTTAACGTAAGAACCAAAATGTAAGATGACCTCGTTATAAAAAAACTCAGTAGCCATCTATAAAGATCTCTTTTCTATGTTTGATATCTCATCGATGTTTTAATATTTTATTTGGTTTTTTCCATTTTGTACACGATAAATATCAAAATAACTCTCATACAAACAAAAGGAAAAAGCCAATGTTTTTTATCTTTCGATGTTGTGACGTTATCAAATACTTAAAGATACACTATAAAAACACTATGCATAGTTATCAGTCACTTTAGTTACATTTTATTCAAACCATTGACTACAAAAAAAATCAAATGGAAGCAAATAACAATGTTGACGATATTCCTACTGCGGAACAAGTGAAGAATCTGTTAGAATATCTCGATATTTTATATCCTGAAGGCAAACCAATCCTTCCAGAATACAACTCATCCACTGGATCTACTTTCTACGAAGATGAAGTCTATAAATTCATTACTCTGCTGACTACAGATGGTTGGAAAACAGTTTATAATGCAATCGAAACTCATCGTATTATGGGCGATCCTGAAAAAATTCGTAATGCTACCTGGCATGAAATTAAAAGTATTTTCTCGTCTTGTAGATACGGTGAGCGTATCTGTACCGGATACTTCGGTGGTGCAATTAAAAGTGGACTTATACAGCGTGTACTTCTCAGAGTGAAAGAACTGGCACAACAATAATTACATTTTCAACACTATGAAATATTTTATAATTCCCATAATAAAAACTAAATGATTATTTGTAGCATTTAACAGATTTTTTTTTGCGCTGTTCGATGTACTTAGAATAAAAAAATATAATTTCATGATGATATCTATAACTACTATCACAAGAGAAATTTGATAGAGAACATTCAAGTTTAACAATCGGTGATAATTTTTATCGTCTTTGTCTAAAGGTCATAGTTATGAATCGGATTACATCATTTATTGCCGCTGCTAATATTTATTTGCGGATTTATTCTAATTTTTTTGTTTCTAGTAAATTATATGATTAAGTTAGATAAATCTAATGATCACAAAACGAAATTTTATTTGGAATTTCTATGTCAAAGTTTTGTTATTCATATCAAACGTTCATGAGAATGAGTTTAAATCTAACTATGATCCGTAATTGTATAATTAGATCGTAAAAAAGAATTTTTTTCAAAAGTAGCTTAGACGCTTATTTTTCAACCTAAGTAAAGTTGGCGCCATATTGGAGTATTTCTTGTCTGTATTCACGCGAAAATATGTACTGTGTCTGAAAATGATTGTGTTGAATTCAGAATTTAATTCTCTGTCCATTGATGTTATTCTCGAAGGAGACTGTCGCGAGGTAACCCACACTCTGATCCTCGTCTCCACCGATTCTCCTCGAGAATAGCATCATTGGGTAGGGAATTTAGTTTTGAATTTAACATAACCATTTTTAGGCTGAGCATAAGTCATTGAGCGAATCCGGACAAGAAGTACTCTAATATGGTGCTAAATTTACTTACATTGTAATTCATTTTTTTGGTATCATGTATAGCCATATTATTTGATATGATTTTTAAAATAAAAAAATACAATGTCATCAGTTTTTTTTTTATTTTATATAATGATATTTCATTTGATCAAAAGAAAAAATAACGAAAAGTAGAAGCATGTCGATATGCGAATATAAAATAGATTTATTTCATTTTTTGTCAATTGACTCTAGAAAGTAATTCAATAGCCAAATATAAAACCCCAATTCTTTTAATAGTATAATATGGTATACAAAATAATGATATTCAAATTTTTTTTTTAAATTTTACATAATCAGAAAGAAAAAATTTAACAAATAGTTTTCATAATTCTTGTTTATAAATTGTCTATGCAGTTAACAAGAGCAGTGGGCGGGTTGGGTGGTTAAAAGAACTTTAATTTCAATTTGATGGCTGAATATAATTAATTATAGTTTTTTTCATGTAAAAGAGGCACGCCTCGTGAATATTGTTTACGACAGTAAATCCAGTATGCGGTTTTAATGCAGAGAGATCTGAAATTATTTCTTTTCTTTTTCAATAAAATCTAGTTTTAAATGCATATACATGGCCATCAAATATTTTTCATATGATAAGAATTGCATGAATGTGTCTTAAAATAACATGTAATTAAATATCTTACTTGGTTTCTTCCATTTTGTACATGATAAATATCAAAATAACTCTAATATGAACAAAAGGAAAAAAACAGCTATATTATCTTTTGATGTTGTGACGTTATCGAATATTTAAAGATACGCTATAAAAACTCTATGCATTGTTATCAGTCACTCTAGTTACATTCTATTCAAACCATTGACTACAAAAAAATCAAATGGAAACAAATAACAATGTTGACGATATTCCTACTGCGGAACAAGTGAAGAATCTGTTAGAATATCTCGATATTTTATATCCTGGAGGCAAACCAATCCTTCCAGAATACAACTCACCCACTGGATCTACTTTCTACGAAGATGAAGTCTATAAATTCATTACTCTGCTGACTACAGATGGTTGGAAAACAGTTTATAATGCAATCGAAACTCATCGTATTATGAGAGATCCAGAAAAAATTCGTAATGCTACCTGGCATGAAATTAAAAGTATTTTCTCGTCTTGTAGATACGGTGAACGTATTTGTACCGGATTCTTCGGTGGTGCAATTAAAAGTGGACTTATACAGCGTGTACTTCTCAGAGTGAAAGAACTGGCACAACAATAATTACATTTTCAACACTATGAAATATTTTATAATTCCCATAATACAAAATAAACGATTATTTGTAGCATTTAACAGATTTTTTTGCACTGTTCGATGTGCTTAGCATAAAAAACATATGTAACTATTATTACAAGGGAAATTTTATAGATAAGAGAATCGGTATGTTTGCTATTTGTATTATGAATGACTCATTAGCAATATATTCTTTCGAATGTTTTATTTCATGTACACATTAAAGAAGCATTGTGTATGTTATTCTAATATATTTTTTAAAGATTTATACAAAATGTGTTAATCGGATATAATAGAATATTATTAAAAAGCGTAATATCGGTATTGATTCGAAAAATGGATCATGAAAAGATTTTAATAATGTAAAACCGGTTGATTGAATAGATGGTGGTGAACTTTCAGAACAAATATTTGATAAAAAATGATTTTTTTTCTAAGTGATTATTATTTATTTTAATCAAACTGATACCCAGATTTTTCTTTCATATTATGATCAAATCTAGAATAGTGATTAGAAGCGACGGTTTACTCTTTAAACATAAGGATATGTATATAATCAATAGATAATAGATAAATCTTTATATCAACAACAACTTCGACTTTCTTCTCTTCTTCACTCTCATATCCATATTTAATGAAAATGTTGTAAACTAAATAGATCATAATATAAAAGAGATGTATATTTGTAAGATCAGTAGCAAAACGACCATGAGGATCAACACTAACCATCATATGTAACATTCGATATTTTTCAAAGAACACGGTCTCCTTCACAAAAATTTCATTGGTATTATTTTCAACTAAAAATAGTGTAAAAATTGGAAGACTCAACAGGATATAAGTTCGCATAATATATGATATTAGATTATAACATGTCTACATATCTGTTGATTTGTTCATTGTGATTCACACAACTAAACAATACAAAATGAGTAAATGTATTTACCTTATATTTGAGTGACGTTCGAATAAAAATAAATATTTAAAAAAATATTCTATAGCCGTCACACGGTGTTTCTTTTTTTTATTTGAATTAAGATCAAACTTGTAGATGATTAATCGAGAGTTACAATGTTTAGACGATATTTAATATTTCTCAAATACATTCTAACCCATGTATTGAAACTGCGCACGTGATTCGGTCGTCATAATCAGAACTTCACTGGTACCCATTACGCCTGTGTCTGTCAGAGAAGAAATAATGAGCTCAAATTAGTACTCATAATTCCTTTAAAGATAATAGAGATGAAAGAAATACAGATAAATCGCTTTATTATCTCACCGATGACTAATTAAAGCAGGAGTATTTGATATGAATCATTGATATTTACTCGTCTGATATCAATGACGTGAGCAGAACCATATATTATGATTTATCTGACGCTGATGTTGTCCTTGGATACTGTTGAGAAAGAGAAAATAATAAAAACACGTCCTGGTTAGTAATATTATTGACAAAAGACAAGCAGAGAAAGTATGTCATCGCTTATATAAAAGAGCAGATAGAGTTTTTGCTTTTGCATTGTAAAAGGTAACCTTATATGATGCGTTGTTATTTAACTCTCTATTCGATTTTAATTTTCTCAATCTTACTTCTAAACCGATCGGTGGAATCAATTCAATGTTCAAAAAATTGTACTTTTTCACAATTACCAATGAATTCATCATTTTCTTCAGATCTTTGCTCGTCATCAAATGAATCAAATAATGATACTAATGCACAATGTGAAGTTAAACTATCAATCGATCTTAATAATAATTTAGTCAATGGATCATTTGATTTTAATATAAAACCATTATGGCAGCACAATGAGCTTGAAATTATAACATTCTTCTCGCTCACTGATACTTCAGTAAAAATTGACATCAATTATACATGTTCAATATCTGATAATTGTGATATCGAATTCGTACGTCAAACATTAACGTCAAAATTGGCTTCATTGCAATTAGAATCTGTTCGACAAACACTTGCTAATCGTCTTTATAATTCAACGAATACTCGTTACATCCTGTGTTCAAACAAAGGCTTCTGTTCACCAAATACTAGCTTCTGTCATGGTATGTATACGCGTCAGAATGCTACTTATAGTGATCAAGAGGATGTTAGAAGGGGATGTCTTCTATCAATCGATTCGCTGAATGTAACTTGGACTCAGACGTACACGCCTTATACAAGATATGGTCTGATAAATACTGGTTCATATTATTGTAACATTCCGATGTGTGCATCAGATAGTGTAATTCTTGAAACTTTTCAATGGTTAACTATTAACTATACTTTGCCTGTAAATGTATCAGTACTTGATATAATAACTCCTCATCCACCGACAACAACAACTACTACTATTTCAACAACAACAACAACTCCAAACCATGGTTCATATTTATTTGGACATATTAGCATTGCTGTTCTATATTTTGTAATAACTCTTTTTTTCATATAAAAATTTTTGTCCAATTCTTTAACAAAAGTATTGCTCTCATGAATTTATGCTTTACAGATATTGGTTTTATGCTCTTGACTCTTTCTTATTAACATATGTATTCTAACAAATATTTTAATTTAATATAAAAACAGATGTACAAGATGTTATCATTTGTCAAAGTAATCGATAGTTGGACGCTAGAGAAACTCCAAGTTTGTGGTGATGCACGTAGAGGCATTCTCTTGACATTTGAAACCACGAGAATGTATTAAAAGTCAGGAAAAGTCGATTACCGAATTAGAGAGCAGAATAATTTTACTTTAATGATTGCATAGTATTCAAGATCTTATTTTTAATTTATGTAGAGACATATAACGGAAAAAACTATGCTGCAAACAACATCGATGACTAGCTAGCACAATGATTAATCAACTATCACATATAACTAACCAATAGAAAAAAAAAGCATGAAGTATCATTATGAATCAATAAAATATCAAATATATTTTCCTTAGTTACGTGAGCTCATTCTAGTCCTATATGAATCACATTATTCATATTTCATTCCCAACGACAATTTTAAACATCAGTAAACCTGAAACATGAATTCCAGAATTTCAGACGTCCAGTAAAATGAAAAATTATGCTATCGCCTATTCTATACTTGTATTCTCTAAAGTATTTTCCATTATTCTAAACATGTTTTTCCGATACAGAATCGAATAGTATTACTTTCACAATCGAGACATATTTGTGAAAGAAGCTATATGATTTTTAATGAAGTACCATCATTAAGAAACAATTTCTCGCAAAGTACTGTAGTTTTTGTGTCACTTTATACACGCTTATCAGATGTAGAATTCAATTTTCTATCTTATGTTAGCCATAGTATTCATGAGACCTATTTGAGAAAGTAGATACAGCATCACCACCATCTTGAGGATGTTGATGCGGCTGATATATCATTCTCACATCCACACCCACCTTCAAACCATTAAAATATTATCGATAAGTTTCTTATTGTATTAGTCTGAATGCATTTTCAATCGACATCTACTGTCATTGATGATACTAGATTCCTATTCTAATGATTTTAATCAGTTAGATTAATTAAAAGCAAGAAAGAGATCACAGATTTGTAATACAAAGTGATTACTTTAAGAAATTGATTGTAGCCTTCGTTTGAATCAAAAACAACGAGAATTTTTGTAGTAGTCGATAAAAAACTTGCTACATGAATGTTTGTAACATATGAAGCAAAATACGATGATGATGATGTGGCGTTTTCACTTTGTTTGTAGCGCATAATCTTTTTCCTTTCTTTGTTCTGTTGTGTTTGCATTGAGACTATTTTCTCATTCTACCTTTGACAAGCATAATTTGAGTATGTGTAACGATGACATGGCACATTTTAGCAGAGAAAGAATAAAGAGAAATACAAGCACATATATAAAGCATATGCATAGAAAAGAATAACTGAGTTTGACATACATTTAACTTCATCTGTATTGTTATTTTTCAACGTTTAATTTTTTCCGTTGTCGAATCTTTTATATCTCAATGAGTTCCAAAACCGTATTTTCAACACTCTACGAAACTATGCGCTACTATCATAGTAGTCATGAGAAGCAACTATTATCAATGCAACAACAATGTAAACAAATCAAAACTATTGCAGATCTACACCGTCTAGCTTCAGATAT
>CAJNOI010000340.1:33912-53112 GCA_905250115.1 Adineta steineri | reverse complement strand
TTATATTCTTCAATCATCACTCAAACATGGAACTTAAACTTACCTCGAATAATATCGAAGCCAGTCGCATTAAAATTTTTGAAGACTGGACCAAATATATCTAAAAAAAAAGAAATCAAGATAAGTGTTATGCACAAAGACGAGTAGAACTTATAGACCATTTTTTGATCCCTAAAGAAAAACTTTCTCAATCCAATAGTATATGTATTATTAACTTCTGTTGCATACCATAAGAGAACATCTATATATGGGTCATAGACGATCGTGTTTCGTTTTCGAAATATCTAACTTTTTTTTGTCAATAATATGACGAAAAAAGTACATGTGTTTTCCAACATCTATTCGTATAAAAAACACATCCGTCAGTCTTGAAATTCTTGATGGAATAAACACTCAACAATATCTCTCTATTCTCAGAAAAATTTAGATATTTTGAGATCGAAACAAGTCTTTCTGTAAAAAACTATATGAATTCTGTTTTTTTTTTGATAAATTAATAATAACTTACATTTACTAGGGCTACATGTATATATTACTTGAAGTTCTTTCGATGTATCCGGACAATCATCAACTAAAATTTCATTGGTAACCATAAATGTACAAGTTTTTCCTGTTTTGCATTGATCTCGTACAGTTTTAGTTACTTCTTCTGAACACGAGCGTGGAACGGATTTCGATTGATATATGGCCGAGAGAATTGTCAATGTCGAGAATGCGCTCGACTGATCACAGAATGCAGTAAAACGTTTTCCCAGATCAATTTTCAATATTTCTAAATGAAGAAATTTATATATATAAAATAATATTTGTACATCCTATTGTATACATTTACCTTGATTCTTCCAAGCAAATTGAAGTTCATCGATGAGCATTATTGAACCACCTTTTGCAAAGGCAAGTGTATAATAATCAAACGACTCCGTATGTGCATCGTCTTTGTTGGAACCATAAAGA
The DNA here is from genome assembly GCA_905250115.1 of Adineta steineri. Taxonomy (NCBI): domain Eukaryota; kingdom Metazoa; phylum Rotifera; class Eurotatoria; order Adinetida; family Adinetidae; genus Adineta; species Adineta steineri. The sequence continues at coordinate 52,158 of CAJNOI010000340.1, read as the reverse complement.
GGGCTTACTCGTCCAGCAGTTGTAAAGAATTGAATACCCGTTATGAAACGAATGAATTTATCATCGGACTGCCAATTACGTGTTCCTGCATACCAAGTGATCTTGTTAATTCTTTCACCATTTTCCATAAGATACTTTTCAGATAATAACGGTGGAGTACGTTCGCTTGGATCGCCATGATAAATTTTTGGAATAAATGAATTCTCATCGCCATAGATAAATCGAATAGCAAAGAGATAATCTGGATACCAAAATACTTCTACACCAAGACAAGGTGTCATCATTGAAAGGTTCAGATCTTGTGAGTCATCAAATGGTGTAGTAAGAACTCCACCATGAAGAAAGCCAAGTTGAATTATACCTTATGAAAATATATAATTTCAATGTGAAATAAATTGATTTAATAAAGTTCCTACCTTTTTCTACTACAAAAGTGTCCATTTTTGTCATTTCCAAAGTAGTAGTTGAGCTTAATACTGTCGTCGTCGTTTCAAAAATTGATTCACTTGATGTTTCAATATTTGATGCACTCGATGTTGCAACATTCGATTCACTTGATGCTTCAATATCTGATTCACTCGATGTGTCATTGATTTGATATAGTGTATACATCGGTAATACTTTATCGAAGATATGTTCAAAGCCAAGAGCATGACCAATCAGATGAACAGCAGCCGTACGAAGTTTAATACCACTAAAACTATCACTATAGAGAATTCTTTTAGATTTTTTGTTTTTAAAATGATTTTTATACTCACTAATCAATCCACTTTTCTCTTAAGTCAAAATGTATTTCTACTGGAGACGAAGGAAGAGTTGCACCATAACATGTATCAGGTCCACTCAAAAGTGGATCATTCATTTTCTCGACGAATGCCAAATGAATATCTGCCTTTTCATCTTGTGTTACTTCATAAAACTTTATTGACGTAAGTTTGGTCCAATCATAAAATGCATCACGAATTTGTTTACGAGCTCTAACTATACCTAATTCTGGAATGTGTGTATGATTTAATGCCCAAGTGACAATGTCTTTCTCCCTAAAGCAAAAAAAATGGATTTTGTATAATTGTACAATCAACAGTATCAAGAATACTGAACTTTTCTTATCGAAACAAAACTCACCCTAGTTTTCCAAACTTTGAATGATTAAAGTTGTCTTTCAAGCAACATCGTTCGAAATTCATGATCATCAACGTATCTTCATCAACTATTCCAGTGGGTTGTAACTGATATGTAGTTTGAAAGGCTTTTAACATTGATCTTATATTGATCTGACAATTATTCGTACGAAAATGCATAGGTAATTTTTTAGCTTCATTTTCACATGTATCATAACCATATTTTTTGAGATAGAACATGGCATCTGCTTCTGTTTTGATAGAAGATGGTTGAGATTTGTCATCTCGTTTGGATAATGGATTTGCTGATACCATTGAGACGATTAGTTGGATGAAGACAATTAAAATACACACACGAAGAGAAATTAGCTGCATCGTGTACGTATTGAACGGTGAAATAATCAGTTATGATCGTTGCTTCACCTTCTCAATAATATATATATCGAAGAAACAATGAAGGCCATGCATCACTTCACACACTCATTCTCCTTTCTTAATGATGACCTGGACGACATGTGATTGTCTCTTGTATGACCGTTGTCTGGAATAGATAATTTAAGTTAGGATACACCAATCACGTTATTTAATTCAAATTTAAATTAATTCATTTTTTTTCTATTCTGACGATCGTCATTTAATGTGTCTAATGTTATAAATATCTCTTCAGTAATGAACAGACAACATAAATTCAAAGGAAGAGTTGATACGGCTAGATTCAAGAGACTATACTTGTTTATTTCAAACACTATTCTCATTTATACTCTGTACTATGGGATGCATGAAAAATGAATAAGTAATAATTTTGTTTCCTTGGATGGAGAAAATTGAGATTTAATGTCTATTCTGATGCTTGTCATATGTTATCTATTGATCATTTTATGTTCATGTGCCAATCGTTAAGTCGAGAGTGGTGAATTTGTCTCTCGTTCTTTGTGCTTTTTTTTTAACATAAAAAACAATTGAATAAATATTACAAACAATTTAAATAAGACGATGAAGTTTCAACTGGTAATACACATTTCCTGATTCCCAAAAAATCCAATGTCAATACGTTGTTCAATTATCGAAGACATCTTTTTGAAATATTCTCTACTATATTTCCTTAGATATACGAGAACAATTTAAATGCAAAGAGTTTTCTTCAAAGAAAGCATTGCAACATTCTCTTTGCGATTATGAGAAAAGCTTTTCGATTGTTCGACTTCATGTGAAATATTAATTTTAGATAATCCCACGGATTCAATATATCTACACTTATAAATTTCTTTGCAGAATATACTTTAGTTAACTTGTTCTAGTTCTACTAACTTTATAGATTTATAATTCTCATCCTCACAGGTAGTAAAAATACCATAGTATGTGGAATAATAAGAAAGAATCGAGATATTCAATCGATCTAATTATCCTGAGAGTTTTCAAGTAGAATAAGCGAAGAGACATTCACACCCATCTTTTTACTTCATCCGAGAAAATTAAAAACAAATAAAAAAGCAGAAAATAATTATTCAGAAAGAAAAAATTCCACTCTTAAACTTATAATGACCTTTATGATAACTGATTCTGCACTAAATAGGTCATCTTCAAAATAATTATCGTTCGTACTGAATCGATGCATAGCCGTAGGATATTGCACATATAATTAGTTCACGATATTTTCATGAAGATACATATTTCTTGTATATGAATTGTCCATAACTTCTTATCTGCAAAAAGAAAACGATTCACTCAACCATATACAAGTCATCAAAAACAACTGTCTTCACTCATTCATCACTTTTGATATATATTCATATCTATTGAAAGAACAAAAAAAAGAGAACGTTTTTAGGTATTATTTTTTCATGAAGAATAATGCAAGTGTTAAAAATTGTTTTATATAACGACAATGAAAACGACACATTAGAAATCAATGAAGCTCAACATGTATATCAATATGATAGGTGATATGTTTTTGCTCGAAGACAATATTTCTTTATGTATATATATATAGAACGAAAGAATTGACATTTGAAATAGAAATAAAAACAGTCGTGTATAGATCATGTTTGTTTCTAATGATATTGATAAAAAAGTAGATGTTTTCGAAATGAAAATCAGTCATGATTTATTCGCTGATGGAATTGTCGAAATTAATAATGATCTCGATCATCAATTAAAATCAAAGATTATTGATGATACATCGAATAGTGGTATATTCGTCGAGGAAATAGTTGATGATCCTGATGATAAGAAACTTCTTCGTAAACTTGATCTTTATCTCATTCCTGGTATGACGTTACTCTATTTACTTAATTATCTCGATCGAGTGAATATTGGACAAGCTAAACTCAATGGTATTACGACTTCATTACATCTTACAAGTGTTCAGTACAATACTTGTTTAAGTGTTGTCTATGTGACATATGTTGCTTTTGAAGTTCCTTCGAATTTAATTCTGAAAAAATTACGACCTAGTGTTTGGATTCCAATTATTATGGTTACTTGGGGAATTATTACGACTCTTACAGGTCTTGTGAATTCTTATGGTGGTCTTCTCGCCTGTCGACTTCTGTTAGGTGCTCCTGAAGCGGGATTATTTCCAGGTAAATATCAGCTGAATAGTAATTCAAAAAGAACGTACTTTTTCTAGGTGCGACATATTATCTGTCCAGTTGGTATACAAGACGTGAACTATCATGGCGTGTCAGTATTCTATTTTCTGCTGCTACACTAGCGGGCACCTTTGGTGGTATACTCGCGTATGGAATTAACCATATGAATGGTATAGGTGGACAAGAAGGTTGGCGTTGGATATTTTATATAGAAGGCATTATAACTGTTGTTGTCGGAGTATTGGCCTTCTTTTTCATCAGTGATTTTCCATCGAATCGTCCGAAGTTTCTTACTGAGTCAGAATGTAATCGTGTCATAGTTCGCTTACAAAGAGATGCCGGACCTGGTGGTTCTGAACATTTCAGTTGGCAACAAGTTAGTGCTACATTCTTTGATTGGAAATTGTATGTTTTCTCATTCGCTTACATTGGCATTCTTGTACCACTTCTCTCTCTTTCTCTCTTCTTACCAACCATAGTTCAAAATCTTGGCTTTGTCAGTTACAAAGCGCAACTTCTTACTTCTCCACCATATGCTTTTGCTTTCATTACAACAGTTACGACAGCTTATTTTTCCGATAAATATGTGCGACGTGGTATTTTTATTCTCTTTTGGTTGGTAATAACTATGATTGGTTATATCATTCTGATTGCTGTGAACAATTTAGGTGCTAAATATTTTGCTGTTTTTCTTGCAGCTGGTGGTATTCCGCCATGTGTAGCAACATGTATTACTTTTCTTTCCAGTAACACCAGTCCTCAAACAAAACGTGCAACATCATTGGCATTTATGATTTCTGTCGGTAATTGCGGTGGAATTATCAGTGGTCAAATTTATCGAACACAAGATGCACCTCGTTTCGTTTTGGGTCATGCTGTCAATCTTGGATTTTGTGTTTTAGCAATTATTTGTATCAGTATTCTGATGATTGGTCTTCGATTAGAAAATCGCCGACGTGATCGTTTGTATGGGCCGGTAACAAATAATTTACCAACAAGTTCCACTACTGTAGTGGATGTTTTCGGATTAGGTAGTGTCGATGATAGAAAACGATGGGGCTATGAAAATATGTCTGAAGAACAATTACGTGATTTAGGTGATAAACATGCTGCTTGGCGTTATATTATTTGACAGGAGTTTTTTGTTATTCACTTTACTAATAAATATATTGATAATCTTTAGACATATGAGTCGATGAACTATACATCAGTTTTTAAATGTGACAACAATTGTGCAATATAATTTATAATGAAGTGCAGTATCAAAACAGACATTTATAGAAATGTCAATAACACTCAGAGAAAACATCTCCTCACTAATGATATTTCTTTAAAGTCATATTAAGAAAGATACGACAAGTTGAATTCCAAATCAAATTTTAAAATTCATTTTTTGACTGAAATAAATTTGTATACTCATAGATGATTATCGATAGAGTCACAAAATCTAATATAATAAAAGACTGAAAATTTTGAATATTCTGTAACGATGAATTTTTCATGTCTTTAACGATAAAGTATGACTAACAGTTACGATACAAGTTTTTAGAACATTCAAAATTATAAGCGAAGACATTACCAAACATACATATAAAAGTTTTAGAATTATACAATAAAAAGCGTAAAAATAAAGAAAAGACAACATAATACTATATAGATTTCTTCAAAAATTCGAAATTCAACAATTTTATCTTTATGGATAAACTTGACTAGGAAATCTTACATATTGTTATTTTGTTGTTGTGAGAAATCACAAATTAGCGAAAACTTTACGTTGTTGGTGTTATTTGTCTCTGTGGAGTATCATTTATTATTGGTTCGATACGATGATTACTACAATACCATTTACAAGTCATTATTGAACGCAATATTTTGATTAGTTCACCACGATATGAACGTGATACCATTGTATATATGTAAAATGATAAAACAGAAAAGAGATAGATTAGTGATTCACCTACAAACTGTGCTAATCTTTCAATAGCTAATCGTTCAGGCGACTTATTTCCGATATTGAGTGTCACAGCATTATAGAAATATACGACCATTAATGGTGCAATTAAAATGCTATAAACAGCAACTTGAACGAATAACATTAATAGAACTTGTCGATCACGTTTACGTTGCAAATTTTGTTTTATATTTCTGTTTTCAAGTGTTTGACCATTATTCTTTTCACGACGCTCTCGTTTTAAACCAAGATTATGATGAATGAACAGAGTACAGACGATCATTATCATAACTGGCAAAACACCACCAGCAACAGTCGTAAAAATACTATGGTAAAGTGCAATAGTAAAACTAAACAATATTCCACATCCACCTCCATATAAATTGTAAAAAATCAGAAGATGAACAGGTAATATTAACCAAATAATTACAATTATAAATATAAAACGACAAGCTATATGAACTTTAGCAAAATTTCTTAAACGTACATCGTTAGATGATATAGCTACTCGATCAAAACAAGCTACAGCTAAACACCAACGATACATCATAGAACTTGATTGTAAAATATAGATACGCATCTTGCAAAAAGCTAAAATTGTCAGATTTGGATCTACATGATTTAGTGCATATATTGCTGCTCCAGTACCCATACTTAGATTGATTAACATTGCCACAGATGCAGCCATAAAATCTATAAAAAATTAGTATGACGTTTTCATTATTTCTATAAAATTATGACTTACATATGCAACAAGAAACTGTACGAAATTGTCGTCGTATCAAGAGTAAAATGTTAAGACAACAACCAGTTACACCAAAAATAAGATAAATTGGATAGACATAACGAGCAATTTGTTGTTGAATTGAAAATATTGTACTAATCAATGATATATTTGGAGATGACATTTTCTGAAGTATTAAACAAAATAAAATTGAATATCTCCATTGCGACTTGACTAAACGAACTGATCTTCTTACCAATGTTAGAAGCATGTTCAAGATGTATATTAATAAGGACGAACCCAGAGAGATTCTTTGTCCCTATCCGTAAATAAGTAAATTTTTTTGATATAAACCTTGAACATGTCTCTATCGTTGGTAAATTGACTTTTAGCCCATCCTGTATATGTTGATAATAATTTTCTCGAGTAACATATTTGATAAATTGAGTCTAACTTTACTTACGTAGATATCTCTAGAAAAATTTAATTTCTTAATACAAATGAAATTACTTAGAATTCACCAGAGCAAACAAATATGAGAAAAGAACTATCTAATATCTATGAACTTTGGATTAAAAACTCTAGAAATAACTCACTAATTAATTAGTGAAGGAATGTTAGATTCACCTGAAATATCATATTGCACTTCTTTTCTCTCATCTCATAATTCGATATATTTCCCTCAACGTCATCATATAATTAGAAAACACACGATACTATATTGTCTATTTTTTCAAGGATAGTTTATTACGCAGTGATTAACTTCTTATGAATAATAAAAAAAAGGAACACAGTTGATATCTTTTGACATCGACTAGAATTAATCAAGTAATGTCAAAACATCTGTTTTATTATTCTTTTTTGGTGCATATTTTAATGAATATTTCATTTTAATCCACCGAATATTCGTATGAAAGAACTGATTAATTTATCTTTAATGAAAATAGAAAATAGGAAAGTTTTCATACAGTATTATAAATTCGGTATTTTCTTTTGAATTAATATGAAAAATGAGCAGTCATCTTATTCCACAATGGTGAATATTGCTGAAACTCGATGAATGTTTGATATTTCGAGATAGAATGTGTTCTCAATTAGTTATATTCCTATCTGTTAAATCATTTTTCGAAACTAAAGAAAAGGAAATAATGGACTGAGAACGACTAGGGCATTTAGTTCTGAAAGATATTTCTAAACTTATAACTTTAAATCAAAATTTCTCTCATGTAGACACAAGATAAAGAGAATATTTAGCTTTTTTAGTAAAGCGAATTAAATGAGACCATTTATTATGCCTCACCCGTTATTTTCCTTGAAACACGACTTGCCTGAAAAGATTTTCTCGGAATCACAAGTTTAGAAATATATAGTCGAAAATATATTCATACTGAGTGTATTATTCCGATGGATTTTATTTCCTTTTATTTATTTAAAAAAAAATTATTACTAAGAAACATATTTAAATAAAAAAGACTCCAGATGACCAAGTAAAGATACAATCTTCGGTATATCTTTTTTTCTATTTTGTTTTTTTAATTCGAATCAATTGGATAAAGGCGAGAATTAGAAAAAACATAGCCATGCCAGTCAGAGCAAGAAAATGTTTCCACAAATCCCAGTCTGTAGCATGTGCAAGATTTCGATCGTCGAGTACTTCATCACCCGTTAAATGACAAACTTCAGTTCCATTCGTAGTTTGACAAAAAGTTAGATGACGAAATTCACTGATGGTTAGAATATTTGAAGCATATCGAAAAGCACTAATCCATTGAACCCACGATATCCATGAAAAAACTGTTGTCAAATCAACTACGAAACCACTAAATACCATCATCACTACAAAGACAAGAACGACGCATATTAAAGCCACAGCTAAAATAAAAGAGAAACGATATTTATTATAGTAAGACAAGTATGAACTTACCGAATACTGGAATACACGCAGCGACCAGAAAACATATAGCTGAACCGAACACTGTGGACATGAAGATAGTTAGAAGAAAGATAAAATATTGACTGACTGTTCGTTGGAGGCCAGTCATGAAATATGCAATTATCGAAAAAATGAAAGACGGAATAATACGCATTGGTAAAATATCACAGATGAGTTTGGCCACAAAAAAAGTTGAAGTTCGATAGTATCCACTGACATTCTCCTGTTGAAATTAATTTATATATATATATATATATATAGATGATGGAGATATGGAGAATAAAGACTTACATGAATGAAAAGAACGCGTTCTTTGAGTAATGGTTCTAAAGCAGTTACTGTACTGAAAACTTGACTAACAACAATGAAAAAAATGGCACCTAAACGATTTGGAACACCATGTTTTGTCGTTAGATCCATATTATAAAAAATTAGGCCAACAAGAAAACCAATAATGATGGCGTTAATTGTTTGTGAAAGTGCTAGCTGAGGATTTCGTATGGCATTTTTTAATGTTCGTTGGGCAAGATAAAAGATTTCACTTCTCAACGGACGATTTTCTTTATCTGGTCTTTCGCCATTCTCATCATAAATCTCATCCTCATTTGGATCTAAATCAGCAATAAGTTCTGACATGCGCGCTTGCATTGGAGAACGAAGATACGCTTTAGTCAATTTTTTCAAAGAATCCTTGGTTTTCGATGCTTCAATAAGTACATCCAATGCAAAATCAGCGGGATTATCATACTTTTCGCATTGATAATTATGCGTAGCAAAATAGGGAACAACTTCATTAGGTGGACCTTGATAGATACATTTGCCTTTACAAAGAAGAATGATATTATCGAATAATTTGAAGATCGAATAACGAGGTTGATGTATCGAAAAGATGATGGTGCCTATTCAAGAGAAAAACAAATTCAAATTATGTCTAATATGAAAATGAGGACTTACAACCACGACGAGATAATTGATGTAAACAAGTCATCACGTTGAAGGCAGTTGACGCATCAAGACCTAAAACACTTTTTTTGTGAAAACAATTTTTTATTTAAATTTCTGGCAAAAACCTGTTGTTGGTTCATCGAGAAAGAGAATTTTAGGTGAGAGAACAAGTTCCATACCAATACAGGCTCTTTTTCGTTCACCACCTGATACACCACGTGAAAATTCAGTGCCTATACGAGTATTAGCACATGCTTCCAATCCCAGATCCGTAATAATTTGATCAACACGCTCTCGACGTTCCTGCATCGATACATTTTTCGACAAACGAACGTTAGCCGAAAAAATCAAATTCTCACGCACAGTCAATGTTCCACTAATGATATCATCTTGAACAATATAGCCAACCATGTATTTATAAGATGCTGGCAAAGGTAATCCATCGACTAAGACTCGTCCTGATAGACCACGCGGATCTTTACGTGCAGCAAGAACATCCAGTAATGATGATTTTCCACAACCCGTTGGACCTTAGATTTGATGATACAAAAAAATCATTAGTTATGTATCTATTTTTCTCTGAAATCATTTAAAAATTGAATAGGTCTATAAATATAACTCTAAGAGTAAACTTTAAATGTTAATATGAAATAACTGATGTTACATCATCAATGCACACCTATAAGAAAAGACAGACTTTCTACATACCAAGAAGAGCGTTCATGCCTGATTCAAAACGACCAGAAACATCGAAGAGAACTTGTTTACTTCTTTTTTTTGGGCGAGTTTGCCCACCAATAAAAGGTAAATTGATTCGGCGTTTGTTTCCACTCTTAACCACATAACTAATATTATGAAAAGAGAGCGAAACAGGAGTTTGCTCAGTCTTATCACGAGTCCCAAATAACATATGATTATGCGGAACTGATTGTCTCCTAAGAAATAGATATGTCAAATAAGTTTAAAGATATTACACATGATAGTCGAAATATTTATAAATCACGAGAAAAGCGGTTCTTTTCGTCAACATACTTTTTTGCCAAGTTGTTACTGGTAGTTCTGAAAGCTGGGCTCATGTTCATTTCATTTGGTGCCCACTGATAATAGAAAAAAAAGACAAATATAATGTATCCATCAATTTGATTTCTTACTTGATCTTCCTCATCCTCTTCTTCTTCTTCGTCTTCTACTTTATTATCCAAATGCAGTATTTCTCGAATACCTTCTATTATCGTTTGACGATATCGATAAATGAAAAAACTACCGATGCCAAGTAGAGCACTAGTAACAATGGAAGAAATGACAATAGCCGCAATAACACCATCTGAAAGGGGATTTTTATTGTTCGATTCTGGTACTATTGTCGTTGTTATATTGATAAGTGTCTAGCATTAACATATCTGTACCGATTATAATCATCAAATTAACTTACAATATGTGACATAGTCTTTTTATTTGTCTATTGTTCTGTAGTAAAATATGTTTAGTCTAACTGTAGCGAAAGATTTAGTAACTCAATTACCAGCTGCTTTCTATTTCATTATTAAGGTAATAAACAAAAGTATATATACATTCATATATTACCGTCTAAAAGATAAGATAACGAAAACAGCTTGAAAAAATTCTTTCACCACACGGTCAGCGCATTCGAAGGTAGCTGATGAAATTGTTATGCTTGTCATGTGTCCTTTGTCATAATAATGGTGATAAACGAAAAACGAAAATGTAAGAACGATGAATGGCGTGAGCGATAAAGAGTCAGACAATAGATGGTATGTGTTGATCTTATTTAAAAGTCATACACAATGGATTAGAAAGAAAATGTATATTGTAAATAAGCTTTTGGGTGAAGATTTATAACTGTCAGCGTATATAAAGAGAAAGCCCGCATCTACACTCATATCCTCGCTTCATTCACTTGTCTTTTCTTTTATTTCAGGTAAGAGAATCGGTGTGGTTTTATTATAAATTTATCTAAAACTTTACACAAGCACAACAAAATGTTATGCTTTTATTTGTGCATTATTCATCATGCGTATCACATTTAAGAAAAGTCGTATTTCATGTTGATATGACATCTTCCAAATGTTTCAACGCAACTGACCGTTGATATCAAATATTTTCATATGAGAATCACATACATATCTTTTTATTCTTTTTGAATTTTTTTTTCGTATATGTTATTGAGTTTATTGGCGAATGCAGGTATGATTGATTATCGTTTTATAAACATCATGTAACAGATCTACTTTCAATATTCGATCACCACTTAATTTAAATATCCTATAAGATTTACATGAATCTTGCGCATTTATTTTCAAAACGACATTAATCTCTCAGATTTTCATTTATTTCAAAATTCGAATTAGTCAACATAGAGCGATCATACCGATCGTCGTGAATTATATATTACGGCAATAATTACTGTCGTATACCGTCGATTCATTTTATGAGGGTCGAGACAATAGCACTGTTGTTCGCTGTCTATATTACTTACTGAGTTGTTTGTCTATAGACTTGATAATTCTTGATGAATTCAATGGTAAAGGATGACATAAGATAAAATCTGAGAAAAAATTTCGCGTATCGACGTTAAAAAAATTTCAATTGTTGCAGGACATTGATTGATGTACATTTTTTATGTCTATTAATTTTGACGATTTTATCCTTTTCGTCACGTACAAATTAGTTATACTCACACAATAAAACTATGCATTGAATCGATGAAGAAAATCTGATTTAACTCATCTAAAGTAAAAAACGAATTGTATTAAAATATAATTATAAAAATATTTTTATTTGCACATACACAGCTGCTGTTCTTTTTCCCGATGTCATGCCTGCTCGTAATGCTGTATGCAAAGTTTACTTTTCTATTCACCTCAGTACAAAAGAGAAGAATTGACTGGATTAAAAAGAATAAATAATATGTTGCAATTTTGCCATCGAATAGTTCGTTCTCTGCATCAATAAATATGTAAGTACCATATGTTTCATATTTGTTTGTAACTGGAAAAAAAGAAAATCGATTGTACCTAGTGATTACCTTTCAATAGAAAGGATGACCCGAAGATACTTTTTAAGCAGGTCATATAAAGAAAAAAAGTACATTAAAATAAAAATACGTGGGTGATGAGATCACGAACGAAATTTTGTTCTGTGACTGAATTCAAACTGTATATAAAGGCAGTATTTTTTAGTTAAACGAAAACATCATTATTAACAACACCAAGCAAATCATCCACATTCAATACAAAATGAAATCACTTATTATATTAGCTATGGTAAAATTTCTAGATTAAGGTTCTGCTTAATCAATTATTTTATTCTAGCTCATTCTCGCTACAATGGTATTTTCAGCACCACCACCACCACCACCGTCAGGAGCAGGTGCACCGCCTCCACCACCGTCAGGATCAGGTGTACCACCACCACCACCAGCCGGCTCAGCACCAGTAACATCAATGCCACCACCACGACCACCTCCACAAGGTGGAAGTACACCTAAAACAAATGGTGCAAAATAAATTTCATTCTTCTCAAATTAAATATCAAAGATCTGCCATTTTTCCTATTCTCCATAAGTATCCCAACAATAAAGACAAAGCATTTTTTTCATTCGTACCATTTTATTATATCTCAACTATAACTAACCTAATATTCAATAAAGAAAACAAAATTTAAAGTGTACAATTCTTTTTCAATGCATTTTTTCAGAACAATACTATTGATTACTGATATAGAAAATTTATACTTTATTTCAATATAATAAAAGAAACCTCAAAATTATCATTTGAATTAGTCTCGTACATAAGTTCTCCCTCTTTTCATTCTATATGTTACTATGTTTTATTGATTTTGTAACATATTTTTGAGACTGTAGATGAAATAGATATCCATGTCGACATTCTTATGATAGAAAAAAAGATGTCATTTATTTTGCTAATATTTTCTATAGTAGTGTGTGGTTTGAGTTTCTAAAACTTGAATATCTCAATGATGACGCGATATTTTTTGCATAGATTTGTTTCAAAATTGATTTTAGAATATTCTGTATTTGAACTTTATACTATTACAAAATTCATTAATTCAACTTCCATGAATTCTGAAAAGAATCTTAAGGATGAGTGTGAGTAGTTTTTTTTATTTAACCTATGCTTCATACTCACACCCATCCACAACCTTCAGTTGCTGCAATTACCGGTAAATATACTTTGAATAAAGAACAAGGAGCTGCATTTATAATAATATATGACACTAACTGTCAGCTCATAATATGTATCTGTTTATGCGGTGCCACAAGCAAACCGCGAGTAATTCTTACTGTCACTAAATACTTGTTGTTTACAAAAAGAATGTAAATGGTGATGGTATGCGTGAATCATCGTTTCAACTTTATCAAAAATTTATATCTACACTTACATCGCTCCTATCAATGCTTCAAGACTAAGAAGCAGAACGCAAGAATAAATAAAGAAGATGAATGAAATGTATATTTTTCCTAACATACTAAAGTATAGAATAGGTATATTATTTCATTCAATTGAGTTTTAACAAAGCGACTGTTATTTCTGATTAAAATTTTGCTTTTAATGATTAACATACGTGAATTGTTGGTGAGTGCTAACGAAATGAGAAAAAATGGTAAATAAGATTATTCATTTGTTTCGGATTAAGAACATTAGTTTGAAGTAATGAAACTTGACAATAAAAACTTCTACTATTGTCTTAGTACGTCACTATTCAAGTTTTATTTATGTGTTATCATCATGAATTAATGACTAGAAAAGAAATATTTACGACAACAAAAAGTAACAGAAAGAAAAGAGAAAGTGACGCATTGAATTACACAATTCAATGTGTGCTTATTCTTATCCTTATCTGTTGAGTTTTGTTATTGCAGATATTTCTTCTTTGTCCATTGACTCATGATACTGAGGTATATAATATCGATCGAAACTCCAGTAGTGGTATGTTAAGTGAAATTTAAATATATTGAAATCTCTGCTATTCGTTTATCAGTTTTATTTATTTCTATATGTTCCTCAATCTTATTCAGTAATACATTAGTGAATGTGAGCATAGGACTTCGCTCATGTTTTTTGTTATTAGAAGTTTAAAACATGATCTCATGTATCCTTATATTCTTGAAGCATTCAACGCTTGACGGTATACTGAATAGGAAAGCCATAGAGTATGAGTGAGAAATTCAAGTAGCTAGAACTGCCGATTTCCAACATCTGTAAAGAGTTGCACAGCTTTTCATCAAAGAACGGATATGGTTTTTAGATTCAGTCGAAGAAATGATTTGTAAAACTAAACCATTCGCAAGTTTCACATTATTTTTGGCCGAAATCATAACTCAGGTAGTCCAAACATTTAGAAAACTTTTTTCAAAAACTGGTGCAACCTAAAATATTATTTAGCTCGAGACTAGATTTTCCTGTCGAAACTGAGTCTTTTGATTGAAATGTAGAGTATATTAAAAAGTTCGGTCGATCATAACTCAACAATACAGAAATGAAAGGGGTTTCTATCTTGAATCTAACAACAACTTTTCTTCTCTTTTCAGACCAGCTATTTCGGCAAAAGGGTAGTAATTTCATATATACATTATTTTTACTCCAGTAAGAAATAATATTCAAAGACTAGAAATGGTACAATTAACAAAATCAGAACAATTATACAAAGAGGAATATTCTAAACCTGATACGAAATATCAAACTAGACTGGAAGATCTGTTCGGTAAACATTTTAATCAACTTGCAATTGATTTATCTACCTATGGTATTGTTGTACTAAAGGAATATTTCTCCGGTGATGCACTGAAACAAATGCAAATCGATTTTAATGGCTGGTGCACAACAAAAAAGCCTGATGTACATAATCACATACAATTCGATGGAACAGCAACAAGTGAATGTTATTTAACAAAGTCAGAAGCACTTAGTAAAGCAATCACTGAACCTTTGTTTTGGGCACTTGGTGCACATTGCTGGGGTCGTGATCCTAAACTGGCATTTTCGCGTGGCTATCGAATTGGCCCTATAAATCCCATAGAATATCGTGCTTTTCGCTTACACAATGATGGTCATTATAAAGAATTAAAAATAATGATATTATTAACGGATGTACCTGAAGGAGGTCAAAGCATGTACTATTGGCCAGGTACACATAATATTGATTGGAATATACATTCTAGCAGAGATACACTCTTTACTAAATCAGATATTCAACAAATTGGAGAATCGATTGAATGCTGTGGCCCTGCTGGTTCTGTTTTTATATTCAATACGTATGCTATTCACAAAGGAACTCGAACTAAGTCTCGAACAAATGATATGACACGTGATACATTAGTTTTTAACATTACTGGTGGCAAACGTGAGTATCCTATACCACCATTACACGAAAATGTTCAAGTAAATTTAACGGATTTTGAAAAGTATATGTTCAGAGTGAAACAAGAAGATAAATTATTAGAGACAGATGGCGAAATGCCAATGCAAGCTCCATCCAATATACGTGATGAATACTTCATGATTAATAGTGAATATATCAAAAAAATGTCTAGTCAATTTCAAGCGATGATGAAACAATTTCCTTGGCTAACAACTATACCAATACCTTATAGAGAAATACCTTGTATACGTGAAAAAACAATCATCTCAACTCCCCTTATTGACTATCATTTTCCTGAATTTATTGAAATAAGCGGAAGCACACCAAACTATGACTTTAAAGAAATACTCAGTCAAGATCTACATAGCGAACTCGATTTACCTATTCGTGAATTTTCGGGCTTGATCGATCGACAGCGTGATTTAGCATTGGGTGATATTCGCGATCGTTTAATGAAAGAGAAAAAGATTGATCAACTCGCATTTATCTTAAGCCGGTTGGATACTAAAACCGTAACAATCGGTGCAAACTTTGCTGAAGAACTACCCAATCAGATTGTTAAAATTATTGATGCTCTTAAAATATCAACATTCACTTTGTTGGAAAACAATGAAAAGCCTTATTTACTTGATAATTATAGACTTTTTGCCATCGATCTTAAATATTGTCTCACTACAGCTGATTCATATGCTTTAATGAAATCAAGTTTGGCTTTTATACTAGGTATTCTGATGTATTTACAAGACAGAGCAGATAATATGCAGTTATCCTTGGATGAACAAAAAACAATACTCAATATATTAACACAAGCATCATGTGTTTATCTTTATTACATTTGTCATCATTTTAAAAAAGTAGCGTTGCTAGATAAATGTGAAGAAACAAACAATTGTTCCCTTTAAAAAATATGACTCAATGTTAATAAAATACAGTTGCTGTTCTTTTTTCAGATGCTATGCCTACTCTACTTCGCATACATTCAGCTCGTGATGCTGCATGCAAAGTTCACTTTTCTATTCACCTCTGTACAAAAGAAAAAAATTGTTTCGATTTGAAAATAATAAATAATATGTTGCAATTTTGCCATTGAATACTTCGTTCTCTGCATTAATCATTATTTAAGTGCCATTTGTTTCATATTTGTTCGTAGCTAAAAGAAAAAAAAGAAAATCGATTACATCTAGCGATTACTTTTCAAGTAACCACGTGCAAATAAATTTGGATAGAAAATATGAACTGAAAATACTTTTTTAGCAGAGTACATAAAGAAAAAAAGTACATTAAAATAAAAATACGTGGGTGATGAGATCACGAACGAAATGTTGTTCTGTGACTGAATTCAAACGTATATAAAGGCAGTAGTTTTTAGTTAAACGAAAACATCACTATTAACAACACCAAGCAAATCATCCACATTCAATACAAAATGAAATCACTTATTATATTATCTGTGGTAAGATTTGTAGACTTAGTTTTTTTATGACATATTATTTTGTTTTAGCTCATTCTCGCTACAATGGTATTTTCAGCACCACCACCACCACCGCTGCCACCATCAGCACGAGCACCACAACCAGAACCACAACAACAACAACCACCACCAAAACAACAACAACAACAACAACCGCCAAAACCACAACAACAGCCACCACCACCACCACCACCACCACCAAAAGCTGGCTCATCGTCAGTATCATCTACGCGACGTTCATCACCAGCTAGTTCATCGTCAGTAACAACTGTACCACCTCAAGAAGCAGCTGGCTCATCGCAGGTAACATCTGTAGTACCTCAATCAGCAGCTGGCTCATTGGAAGTAACATCCATGCCATCCGGTCAAGGCAATACTGATGCTCCACAAAGTGGAACCGAACCTGTACCAAATGGTGACAAATAGATCTTATTCTTCTCAAATTAAATCCCAAAGATATGCCATTTCTTCTATTCTCCACAATTATCTCAATAATAAGGACAAACCATTTTTTTATTCATACCATTTTATTATATCTCAACTATAACTAACTCAATATTCAATAAAGAAAACAAAATTTAAGGTGAATAATTCTTTTTCAATGCATTTTGCCAAAATAATGCCCTTGCCCACTAATATAATAGAAGCAACTTCAAAATGCACATTTTAGTTGATCTTATACATAATATAATCTAACGCAATGTATTCCGATAGGATCCTCTCCTTCTCTTCATTATATTTATTATTATATTTTATTGGTTTTGCAACATATTTTTGAGAGTGTAGATGAAATAGATATCCATGCCGAAAATCTTATGATACAAGAAAAGATTTCATTTATTTTGCTAATATTTTCTATAATAGTATGTAGTTTGAATTTCTAAAAACATGGATATCTCAATAATGATGTGATATTTTCTGCATAGACTTGTTTTAAACTTGATGAAACATTTGTTGCTATAAAATATAGAAATATCACTGAAATCAACTATTATCAACTGAACAACTCATGTAAAAGATTTTACTATCAAATGAAAAAAAATCATCTAGTTTGACCATCTTGAGGGTGTGGGTGTGGGTGTTATAGCCTTTTTATACTCACCATCAT
>CAJNOI010000340.1:0-33812 GCA_905250115.1 Adineta steineri | reverse complement strand
AAAAAAAAACACATCTACCTACAACCACACTCATCTAGATCCACACCCATACCTACACCCACGCCTATCCTCAAGTTTAGATGTAATAGATGGAGATATTTCGATATGTTCACTAACAGAATTTTTATTGATTTCATTAGAAGGTGGTCAAATTTCCCATTAGTGAGAAGCTTTTAACTGTCCGATATCATTTTTTGGGATCCCGTACACTTTGCCGACACCCACTTTGCCGACACCTCACTTTGCCGACAGGCTCTTTTGCGGACGACTTGTTTGGCTACCATAATTTTTTGGGTTTGGTTCAATGCGTAGGCGTCGCTAAGCTGAGAACACCCGAACCCGCAACCATACTCGCACTCATCCACTTGCTCACACGCATACTCACACACCATTCCGTCACACCCGCTTTACCTTCTGCCCTACACCCACACTCACACACCCTCACTCACGCTCTCGCCCCACACTCACACACCGTCACTCACGCTCTCCCCCCACACCCACACCCTCTCCCCACACCCATACTCACCCCTCCTTCACGTTCACCCATCACCCCACACCCACATACAAAGTATGGTAGCCAAACAAGTTATCGGCAAAACAGTCTGTCGGCAAAGTGGACGCGACCCATTTTTTGAATAATAACCATATGCAATTTCATTACGATGATTAATTTCATTCATAGAAAAGTTCGAGTTTAATAATAACGGATTTATATATGCCATTAATTGAAAACTAAAGCGATTATTTTGAAAAATAATGGCCTTGTTTTTTATTATTGAAGAATAAATGGAACAATCTGTTGAAATTACAATAAAAAGTGATTAGGGTACACTACTTATAGAATTGAAATGTATAGTTATATTATATGGTTTTGAGAATAACAAAGAAGTTAAAAGAGAAAAGATGAAATGATAAGTATGAGATACAAAGAAAAAAAAGCAAAACTTTTCATATAGTATGCCTTTCTAATTCGATATAAGCCGAAGATCATTGTAAGGGAAATAACAAATAATATACTGTAATATATAAGTGTACTCCTATCTTGAAGGCGTGGGTGTCTATTCTTTACTCACTCACACTCACACCCTCAAGCTGGTAAGATCGAAGTTTTTATCGGTAACTCGATGAAAATCTTGTTATTTTGTGAAATGCAATATATACTTGTAGAGAGGAAGCTTCGACGCATTTTTCTATGTAAAGATTCAATTTGAATTTGTCTTCAAAAAATTGCGTTTTCTAACAGAGAATGCGCATGTTAAATTCATGTATATTTCTCTAGACAAATGTCATAATTGCATAGTTCATATTGTTTTAATTCTATTGGTTGCACTCATCGTCAATTATTAGAGGATTTCTTGTGTAACCCGTTTTATCTTTATTTTAAATATATAAGTATACATATACAATCACAGTAACATCAAGCCCAACGAAATACAATAAAAGAGAAACAAGTGTTTATATACGATTATATATATGCAAGATATAATATGAGAAAACAAACACAAAAAAAAAGACAACGATATATCAGATAAGATATTATATACGAAAGAGAATGACTAAAAAAGGCAGAAAGAAAAAATATCGAAATTAAAAAGTCATAAGTAATCGATGTATTCCCTTTCTGTCTTTTTCATCATACCAAAAAAATACGATATTATATGTACATAGTGAGAAAATGAATTAAAGGCTGTAATAGAAGAGTAAAAATACATTATTAAGATAAAACTGATAGCAAATCTGTCTTTTCATCAAATACTAAATTAGTCCACTTTCTGATTGTCTCACACAATACATTCAAAATCAAAAAAGTCAGTACATTACCCGGATTTTTTTAAAGTTTTACTTTTAACAATAATAATCAGTAGTAAGTTCTTCTATACTAGCATTTTGTTAGATGAAAGAGTTGTATTCGGTTATTATGACTGTCAGAAACCAATAAGTTATTATATTTATCAAAGAGGATTGTTTCAGGGAAATTGAGTTGATTTGATGCTGTTCCTAACGTACCACCAATGATTGTAGTACCACTAGTCGCATTTTGCAGCCAACGTTGAATACGATTGTTACCTGGATATGAAGAAAAATAAAATGAGATTATTTAATCTATACTATATTATCTTTTCTCAAAATTGCTCTTACTTCCATCAGCGATATAGAGAGTCCCACTACTATCTACCAGTACAGTTCTAGGATTATTCAGCTGATTCGCTCCACTTCCAGCTCCATTACATCCAGCAACAACTGTTATAAGATTTGCATTCATTGAATCTGGTTGGAATTTCTTTACGCAATTATTATAATTATCGGTAACGTACAAAGCATTTGTATATAAATAATCATAGTAAACACCATTTGGGTCTGCCAGCTGATTAACAGCATTTCTATCAGCAGGGGCACCTATATATGAAATTAAAACCAATATTAAGCCAAAGATCTCTTTGAAAGAACATTATATACCTGCTGCATACACCGGAGATTCACTACCTCCAACAAACTTGTATACCGCACTTTCATAAGAACTAGCTACATAGATATCATTAGTCAATGGATTTATGGATAGTAGTGCCGTGTAAGCTACTGAACTGAGAAGTGTTCCAGATGTCGTTGAATTTGAATTTGATGGAAATCTAACTACCTGATTGCAACCGTGATCTGCTACATATAATTGACCAGTGCTATCAACACCTACTCCATAGGGAGCACTAAACTGATTCATGTTGCAACCCTGGCCATTATTTCCAGCGACTACCGTTGCAACTGAAGGTGTATTATTGAGAGAAAATTGCAGAATACGATAATTTCCTTGATCGGCAACGATTAATCGATTATTAGGTTGGTCATAATACATTCCAACTGGTTGAGAAAGAAGTGAAAGGCTAGAGGCAGATATGCCTGTTTTGCCAAATATAGTAGTACCAGTTTGTGACCAAGTTGATTGAGAAGAGAGGGTACATACTATAAAAAGACAGAAAAACAACAACTATTTTATTATCCAACACTTATAGACCAGTTAGATATGTGATGTTAGCAACTGGGTGGAAGTCGTTCTTAGATATAGTATAGTAATGTCTATTGTGTTTTTTTCAGTTGATTTTTCCTTTTTTCACATATGTTTTTATTTTCTTAGCAAATATGATATATGTTAATACATGTGATGCATAAGATCAACAACTATCCAAGTAAAAAAACTAAGTTTGATAAAAAGCACCATTTATAGATGTAGAACTTTGAGTTTTTAGCTAGGTTACAGTAGAATTAAAACATCTTCGTTTTTGAACACACGTATAGAATGTACGAGAGACAACCTGTGTCTCACATACTAGCTGATAGTACTGAAAGAAGTAGCACACCATAACTCTGGTATCGCACGCAGTACTATCTGTTCAGCCACAACATATATGCTCCCAAACTTTGTTTAAACTGTTCATAAACAACTTAGAACGGATGTTACACTAAAATTCTGTATTTCGTTCGAAAGAATGGCATGTATTTGCGATGACAAATATAATAAAAACACTCTCCTAATACATCTATTCTGCAACTAAATGATATTGAAAATTTTTCTTTGTATCAACATGTTGATTGACTATATTCTTTCTCTCGGTAATAGGTGCTGCTGAAGCTTCTAGATTCTCCGGACTTTCAAGAAGGTATGGGTGTGTTTGCGTGTGAATGAAGAGAGCATGCACAACCCACACCTCAAACTGACTTTTTAGAGTAGGGGGTGCATGTGCTTAAGTTATTCTAGAATATTTTTCTCTTACTACCGAGAATTCAATCAGTTGTTCCAGAACCGTTAGTTTCTTTTGGAAAACCCAAGGGCTTCAAACTTTTTTCAATTTTATAAAGTATAGTAAGGAACATAAATCGGTTTCCCAAGTCTACATTTGATAACCTCGAGAGTTCTTACAATTTTAAAAAATCTTGAAAATACTGTAGAAAAGTATCTTAAGCAAAATCAAATACTTTTTGGCGAAATAAATTTGGTATACCATGCTTGAGTGTGATAAAACTGTTGATACAGTTACTACAACTCATGTACCTATCTATAGTTGAGATTTCGATTTAATATATTTTCGAGACCTTCAGTCGTTCACACTTTTATAATAGTCCTGACATACTTTTACATTCTTGAGTACGATTTTCCTTCAAATATATTCGATAAAAACTATGATTAAATGTAGAATTAATTGATTAAATATATACATATATATATATATATATATATAAGATCTTTGAATAAAATACGATTTCACAATAGAATAAAGGACCAAATGAAGACCTACCTAGCTAACACTAAAAACAAGGAATTGCATATAGATTTAAAACGTTCAGAACAATAATATAGTACCTGGGGTCAGATATAGATTTAATATGTTGAGGATAAAAATAATAGGTTTGATATAAGCTTAAGAGACAATGATAGATACAAGGGGTTAGACGTAGTTTTTAGTCATACAGAGTAGATATCGGGTTAGAAGCTTAAAGGCTTCCGAAACTTGGAAAAGTATGAGACGTTTTCGAGACTAATAGGGGATAAACCAGTATCAGTGTATTCACAATTTTTGATTTGTCGAACACCTTTGCTTGAAAATCTCTTTAAGACCTTCAAGATGTTTCACAAGACTCCAGGAACTTTATGAGACCAAATAGCTTCCGAGAACTTGAAGCACTCCATCAGTCTTTTCAAGACTTTAGGGAACATTATTAGTCTTCAAAACTGATGTCTCCGCTGCTTTTCCTAGAGGAAACAATAACGAAGATTTGCCAATACAAAATTGTGCTGTTAGTTAATAGATCTGAACTCATAAGTGTTATTCTTCAAATATTCCCTGGGTAACGTAAAAGCAACTTAACACTTAAGTGATTATATGATGAACAGAAACTTAATTGGGATTACGAGCACGAGACCGTGTCCATCAAGAAAATCATAAAACGGATGGAATTGTACAGAAAGTTTGTATACATGCGAGTAATAGAGAGATGAGGAATGAACACGCTGAGGCAGGAATAGGAATTATTTTAAAAAATATCAATACGATCAGCACGACAGGGTTGAAGCACTCTATGGTACGTACAGAGATGGGCAACTCCGGGGGTAAGCAACTCCAACTCCACTCCAACTCCAACTCCGTTGTCTACGATGTCAACTCCGGAGTTGAAGTTGCCCATCTCTGGGTACGTGCTTTGCGAAGGATCAAAATCCGATGCTCTGCACTCATCTCTGGTTCAGAAAACAACTTATTGGTAATAAAACTTAGTCAAAGAATAAGATTCTCCATCATACCTGTTTGAGCCGATGTAGTCGATATAGTCGATGATAATCCACTGTTTGTTGTTTGAACTTAATTGATAAATCAGAACGGATTTAGAAAATAGAATTGACTATTTCGACAATTACAGTACCGGCAAGTTTAGATTGTTGACTCAGAATTATTAGTCTGAGTATCAAAACACAACCAATTACTAAACCAATTAAAACCAATAAAGCAGCGCATATGTAAAGAAGATCTTTCGAGACACTATTATTTGAAAAAATGAAAATACATTTTTATTTAGTCACGCTTATTTTACCCTTGAACTTTTGCACGTATTTGTAAACACAATGCCATCTTGATTAAAGAGAACCCAGAGTACTTATCTCTAATCCAATAACTAGTTTATGCTTTTCTAAAAATGATAATGTAAATATTCACTTCATAACGCTCGATTCAATTAGTTATTAATCTGTTTCATTTTTTTATATAATTTACATTTGAGATCAATTAGCCTTAGATAAGTGATCATTGATAAGATGATAACTAGACATGCACCAAACCCAAGCAGCTTGGGTTTAGATACTGTTCTGGCTTAGGCATCGGAATTTTTGATATATGAATCATATTCAAACCCACGCCTAAACTCAATATTGAAACTCACAAGAACCAAAATAATTTGGGTTTGGTTCTTGTCCAGCTAGAGTGCGGATGTGGATGGAAGACGGCGGATAAGATTGAACAGAGAAGCATCACTCACACTCCGCACCAACACCCTTATACATCTTCACTTACCCACACCCAAACCCAAACTATTACTTCCAAACGGTTTGGATTTGATGCATGTATAATGAGAATTGCTTAACATCTTAAAGGCGTGAATGTGACTGTTTAATTCATTACGTATCCTCATTATCATCTCACGGCCACATCGTCACCCACAATCACACCCTTGCTTTCATTAATAAACCTATCTATCTCTTGTTTTTGAAATAAATTACACTGCCACTAAATGAATACTCGAATCACGCCAACCGGCGAATGGCCTGTCTTTTCTACAGTGCCTTCATGGACTCTCGCCAACTAGCAAAAATCCGCATAACTATCATCAGTAAAATTCCCTCATACATTCGAAAAAATCTTTATTGACTGTCACAAAAGAAAGCAAGAAGATGTATTAGCTCATCCTGAATCTTACCATAGAATCTTTGTCAGTATTCTTAAAGAAGAAATAATAGAACTTTAGTCAACTTTCCAGCAGCTGATGAAAATACAGTGTACATTCGCCAATAACAATGAGGACTTTGGTCGATTGGCGAATGTTCACTGTATTTTCGCCAGTACATTCTGTGGACTTTTGTCAATTGGTAAAAGTCTATAGTACTTTCGCCATTGATGAATGTGCAGTTGGTGAAAGTGTTATTGGCGAGACTATGAAATCCCCATATTTTGCTCACATATAGGACTCATCCTACAGGTAAAAAACCGTAAACAGATTCGTTTCATTTGATCCTTCTACCAGTTATAGTCGTTTTACTGAGTTTTCAGCTGATCATGTCGTATGCTTTGAGAAAAAATCCCAATATCGAATGTCTGCCTGGAAATTTTCATGCTAATACAACTTATGGTCTTACGATATCCTAGAAGTTTCAGCTCAAATAAATACTTGTATTTAGAAACAATGCATTTACGAAAACTACCACTTTATCATAAAAGCACAGAGACTAGTTCATTTTACAAAGGACTCATCTCTTTTTAAAAACTTCATTAATTTAAGTTAACACTTTCAGAATATAATGAAGATTGTCAAATATATTATGTGGAAACTTTCACTCGAAAGCCTTTCATTTTAGTTTTCTAACAATATCATGCTGAAAAGCAGTAATACCATTATAACTCGAGAAAAAATATCTAATAGCCCAAATTTTCTGAACTTTTTATGCATGTTTGTAAGCCACACTAACAAGAAAAACACATAATTCTAATGGAAGATATATCAAGTGAATGAATTTCTTCATTCGTAGTACTGTATTGCACATTTGTCTCAAAACTAAAAACAAAAATGTTTTTCTTGTTTTTGTATAAAAAAGAAGTATATGATATAAAACTTTTATATCGATGAAACTTACATGTATGTATAGTTAATAATATGTGCTACTTGTTTTGTCCTGAGGTCACTCTGAGAATTTTCTACTTTTAATAGCCTCAGTCTCTTTCTAAAGTTATTACAGTAGAAACAGTCAAGAGTAATGAAGAAGATCACCAAGATTGATTTATGTTCTATATGATAAATAAAAATCAAATTATACATACCTATCGTTTCGATCAGAAATTAAGACTATACACTAATATTTCAATAATTATCAGAAATATCTCGCTATTTACAGTTCTAATACTAAAGAAACGATGATATAATAAACACACTTACAACAATACGTTGTATAGTTAAACAAAAAGATATTTATATATGATAGTTGGCAACTCATTTTCTTTCTTTTAACGATTTTTCTTTCATAACATCTGGAAAATAAGCGTTTGCCTGACTGCTAAGAAACTAAATGATATTTTTAACAATCGCACAAGTAAACTGAAACCATTATTCTCATTTCTCATCAAACAACTGTTACTTTTTTTTAGAGCTGACGTTTAACTTGAGAGAACAAAAAAAAATATAAAGAGAGAAGGATGAAAAATTTTCTTCCGTTTACAGTATGAATATTGCACAGTTCTTCTTCTTTCAGATGTGATATTTTTAAATAGTTAAGTAAGTGAATAGATAGATTTAGAATATGTTTGGAAGGAAAAACAATTTCGATCATTGACTTATCAGGAAAATAGACCAATTCTAAGCATTATCTACAAGTAATGCTCGTCACAATCATTTGCTCTAACTTCGATTCAAATTGATCTCATCATTGATTGTTACTTGTCTTTAGGTTTTATTCTCACAACTGCTCCTGGTCGAATACACATAATAGAAAAAAATTTACAATATCGGCGGACAAGTTAACAGACAAATCTCTACCTCATCTGAACACATCATCAAGATTGATCCATTCGCACATCCAACGCACTTGCCATCTACAGTATACATACTTATTTATTTCGCCTGAAGCAGGGCTAGGCAACTCTCCAGCCATTTCTCGATTCGAGTGAGATGTGTCCGAATTCTTGATGAACTTTGCATTCACAAACCACTTAATACAAGCAGGTGCTCATATATCAGTGAAAACAGTAAACTAGAGAGACAAAACAATACCAAGGATATCAAGGAATTCAAAGAACTGATGGAACCCAAGGGTGCCAAACAACCAAAAAATTTCAAGGAACACAAGAGTATCAAGAAATCCAAGAAGACAAAGGATCTTAAGAAATCCAAGGAAGGATGTGGGTGTGCAAGGATGAGAGTAAGGGCAATGTGTGAAATGATATCCGCACTCACTTTTCTGGTAACACTCACAAACAAGTTTCTCTCTTCTTTATTCATACAGCATCAGTGATTGAAATTAACGGGCGTCTCATGAATAATGAGTCTTTCAGTATTTGACTGATAGATTCATCAAATCTAATTCGTTCAAGGCTCATATTTCTTTCAGAAGATAGGTCCTTTCAAGCTCTACATGATGACATATTATTTATTTTTTTAAATAACATTTATCATTTTCTAAAACACGCTGTAAACGAACAGTCCAAAATGAAGAATTTTGTATGGGATGTCCTAGACAAAATAAACCTCCAATGTTCTGATCATATCTCTTTTCATATTCATTGGTTCAGAGTTTATTTTTTTCAGAAATATTTGTCTTGGATTTTCTAAAAAATGTTTTTTTTCTTATTGACATATATAATACTCATCATTTTTCAAGACATGATTCAAAAGAATAGTCCTGAACGAATAACTTTGTAAAACAATACTGATGATATCTATCTTATTATTCATTTGTTCAGGCTTGATCTTTTTTTCAAAGTTTACTCTGCTCAATCTCTACAAAATGATATATTTTTATTTGTTTGAGTAACCTCATTTGTTTCGCTAAAATATAGTTCAACCAAGATGTTGTTTTACAAAACTCTACACCTCGGATTGCTCGTTGGCAGCATGTCTTAAACTACCATGAATACTATTCACTCATAAATGAAAAACGCACTATTTCGTCGAGCACCTTAAAACAAATCTTTCAAAAAAAACAAAGGCTCATTGGACGAATTGTCGAAAAGATATGATTAAAATACTGAGATGTCCATTATTTCTGGAACACCCGTTAGTTTTCTCTCAGTGATGTATGACAGCTGTACAGCGACACATCTCAAACTAGTTAGTTTGTCATGAATGCATGATATTCCTGACAATACTGACAAACAATTTTTTTTCTCTTTCTTCATATTTTCAGAGAGCATTAATGATTGAAACTGCGTTTCTCACAATGATGGATGGCAGCTATACAGCGATACATCTCAAAGTAGTTAGTTTATTGTGAATGCATGATATTACTGGCAAACAATTTTCTTTTTCTTCATTATGCATACGGCATCCATGGCTGAAACGGCGTTTCTCTCAATGAGGCATGGTATCTGTACAATGATATAGTTGGATGTGGGTGTTACTGATACACAGTCAATGCTCCTATCAGAAACAGGTTTCAAGTAGGTCTTGATTAATTTCATTTTCGAAAAAAAGAACATTGTAGTTAAATACATAGTTTCTTTTAAAGATCTGTGTGAACACCCTAACTGTGGCCTCGAATGGTCTAAAACTCAGTTATTATCTATGGAAATAATGAAGTAATTAGCAGTCGTTTACAATAAATTGAATTCGTTGTTATTAGGAGCACTTTTCTCAATAAAAACATACTATGTAGAATACAAAGAATATGAAAATTATTCATTAATCAAGGGTTTTGTATATCCAAATGAAAAGATTTCTTTATGCATGTGAACTAAGAAATGTTTCTTGATTTATAGAACGGAAAAATTCATCTTGAGGATGTCGATCAATCGAAAAATGATTTGGCTTAGT
This sequence comes from Adineta steineri, assembly GCA_905250115.1. Taxonomy (NCBI): domain Eukaryota; kingdom Metazoa; phylum Rotifera; class Eurotatoria; order Adinetida; family Adinetidae; genus Adineta; species Adineta steineri. The sequence continues at coordinate 23,540 of CAJNOI010000340.1, read as the reverse complement.
TTTTAAAGAAAAGACAAGTTTAATCTTTTGGTCTCAACTGTTGCTTTTCAGCAATCGATTGTTTGTCGAAAATTATTATTTTTTTCTAAATATGCTTATAAAAGAATGAATTAAATGCAGAGTTATAATTTCACGGAAGCATTTCATGTTATTTATTTCCTTTTAAACACTTATGAGGACTCAGCATTGCAATAAAGCATAAAACATAATTTGAAATAAAAATCAAGCTGAAGTTCAGAGAGGAAATAAAAAATAAAATGGACCAAGCGAGAAACAGACATAATACGTTTAGTTTGTTCATTATCATGGAAAGCTAATTAGTGTTCATTGTTGTTCAAAATCACTCAGTATTTATAAGTCTAAGTTATTCATTTTGATTTTGACGATTTGTAGGATTTGGACCAAAGAAAATGGTGCAATATTGCTCTTTTGCCCCTGAATATGTGAATGGATCGAAAAACAGATGGGCCTATCTCTGGTGGTTATATCATATTTTGAATGGGTGTGGGTGTGCGCGGCTAATAAGATACTTTCACTCACACCCTTATATCTAACGTCACATCCACACCATTAAAACTTGTATTTTCTTATCATGTTATTCAGTGTAACGAAGACGTAAGTATGACGTAATATATTTTTTTTCTCTTGAGGGTGTGGATGTGACATAAAAGCGACACCCACCCTCAAGATGATCTAAACGAACATTTATCCGCAATTATATCCATTTTCATCGACTTATTCATGATGAAAATATTAGAATATCCTTGCTTATGTTACTTCAGAACTGTTGATTACAGCTAATGTCTCGTTTTTTATTATTTTTCTATCAGATTGCAATTATTTGTTTTGAAAATGTTGAATTGTACTTAGAAAACTGTTTATGAAATTTGTTACAATTTGTGTGCTTAATCCTACATGCAATATTGCATAATTCTATTGAAATAGAATCTTTGTTGTCTGTCTTGTCACTGTTGAGAGCCTTTTCATACCGAATCAGCTGGAGAGAAAAAACCTAAAATTCGGCGCAGCAATATATCGACGATTGAGTAAATGATCGCAAGCATCAACTAGATTCTCATGATGAAACCTGAGAAAAAAGAAAGATCGATAATTGATATGTAAAAAAACGTTCAAAAATTTTACTTGATTAAATATACGAGAACAATTGAAGACGAACGAGATATACCCATTTGACAATGAACTAATACTTTCTCACCTTTCTCCTTGCAACTAAGTAAAAATTGATTTGTTTGATCGAAATGTTTTCGAATATCTACAGAACGTGTATCGTCAATACTGATTCATAAAACATTAAAATTATCAATAATTTCTTTATCTAGTTGAATATCGCAAACACTAATAATATGCTTAATAGCTAATTCGTTCAATAAATTCATATTTCGTGCATGATCTAAATCTCCATGATAGAGAAAATCATGGATAATACTATCAAATAATATTCCATCTTATCTATTATCCAAACATTTGATCGCATTATTGCGTCAGCTGAAATTATCTTCAAAATATACAATAAATATCCCGTTAGCAAATGTTAAAATTTGTGTATAGAAACTCGATACTTACTTGACTACTTTATATCTCGTTTTTATCGCTCTATATATAAGTTAACTTGAGAATAGCAAAATAACGTCAATCGTCCTGTTTGTTGGGCAATACTTTTTCTATTCTGTTGATGAGACATCGGTCGATTCTTTTTCTATATACAATAATACTACCATATATGGTAAATAAGAAAAACAATGAATGTTCCATCATTTAAGTCATAGTGAAAGTAAATGCGTTCAACTCATTTATACATCTTAGGTTTTAAGAAAAGAATTTTGTTACAGACTAACGACAATTTGCTTTTTATTTATTACCGATACAGAAGCATTGTTTGAATGAATCAGATCTCAAGAGATGTGTTAGATCTTCGAAGGATGACGTGGCATACATCAGCAAATCGAACGATGTTGTTTCAATTTGACATCTTTATTTACAAATAACTCATTGATAAAGTCTTCATAAGATATGTGGTTTAGAATAATCAAATTAGAGTAAGTGAGGATGAAATATACTAAGACTGCAAATGGAGATATTTAATATGAGTTATTGATATTGACTGACATCTCTTGTAATGCGAATATTTTTCTCTTTGATCGAGACTTGATTATAATTTCAATGGTTATTTTAAAATAACGAATAAAATATTTTCTTTTATATGAAATTTCATAAGGACATATCTTATAGAATGGTTAATATAGAGTATGGGCTTCGATTAAATAGGCAGCGTCTCTTACCAAATATTTTTCTAATTTTTTGTTTACTTTTTGATTTTGATCTTGATTTATTTCAGGTTGAATTATATTAATTATGAAATTTTATTTTTAGTAAACAGTGGTATCCTAGGGGAAAAATTTCTTTATATCAGAAAGTCTATTATTTTTATTGGATTACAGGATTTACTGCCGTATGATTTATTGCCGTTGTAAACATTTGTTTACAAATTTATTTTTTATTTTTTTTTACAAGTTTAAATTTAAAGTTTCTTGTTTCTGGTAAATTATATGATTAAGTTAGATAAATCTAATGATCACAATAGTAAATTTTCTTTGAGATTTTCTATGTCAAAGGTTTTTTTTTCATCTCAAAGGCTCGTGAGAGTAACTTTAAAACTAATTATAGTTCGTAATTGAGCAGATAAAAATATATTAGTTTCTATATCAAAGGTTTATTTTTCATGTCAAATAATCCTGATAGTCAGTTGAAATGTAACTATAGTTCGTAGTTATATAAATAAGATTGTAAAGAAAAAACTGTTTTCTATGTCAATAGTTTATACTACATATCAAATGTTCGTGAAAGTAAATTGAAATCTAATTATAGTTCGTAATTAATTAGATAAAAAATTGTTTTCTGTATCAAAGGTTTATTTCTCATCTCAATCGTTGGTGAAAGTAGAATTAAATCTAACTATAGTTCGTAATTGTGTAGTCAAAAAAATCATTTTCTATGTCAAAGGTTCATTTTTCATCTCAATTGTTCGTGAAAATAAATTTAAATCTAATTATAGTTCGTAGGTATATAAATAGACTGTAAAGAAGAAACTATTTTCTATCTCAAAGGTTTATATTTCATATCAAACGTTCGTAAAAATAAATTAAAATCTGACTATAGTTCGTAGTTATGTAACTAGACTGTAAAGAAGAAATTGTTTTCTATGTCAAAAGTTTACTTTTCATGTCAGACGTTCGTAAAAGTATATTAAAATCTAACTATAGTTCGTAATTAAGTAGAAAAAAAATATTTTCTATCTCATAGGTTTATTTTTTATCTCAATCGTTCGTGAAAATAAATTTAAATATACCTATAGTTCGTAATTAAAAAGAGAAAAAAAAATATTTTCTATCTCAAAGGTTTATTTTTCATATCAAACGTTCGTAAAAGTAAATTTTAATGTAACTATAGTTCGTATTTATATAACTATCATCGTAAAAAAAAATTATTTTTTAAATTAGCTAAGAAGCTTATTTTTTCATCGTAAATTTTCATGACTACATATTAGAAAAGCTCAATAATAAATCTCTTCTCTACTCTGTTTAAATTGTGTATTTTTCATTACTAATAGTTGTAGAAACAGTTCTCTAATAAATATATTAAATCGGAAAGTTTAAAACATCATTAATTTTACTAAATGGATTATTAATGCTACTTTATACAACTGATTTCTTAATTCTAATATTGTGATCATTGATTTACCTAAACTATAATTCATATAACTCACCAATTTCAATTGATATAATTGTAAGTAAATGATTGCGACAATTTTAATGAGTAATTATTTTTATAAAAAAAAAAGAGAAACGCGCCATTTGTCATATTGATTCATCATAATGAATCAGAAAATTCTTATTATATTTATAAATTCGACTTTATTGAAATTTAGAAAAAAAAGAATTCAATATATTTATATATATTTTAGTAGTAGAGAAAATAAGAAATATGAAATGTGTGAGATAGATATGTTTTATTATTAGATATTGTAAAAAGAAATTTATAAATTTATGATTCATTAGTTAATAGAATTTTTTTATTTTAATTGATACAGTATATATGATCAAAAAATTGCAAAAAAACTATTTAATTTTTTTCCAAGATAAAATAGTGTTATTACATTCAATATCTTTACATCGAATACTGTATGTATAGTCTTTTTTATTGATCATGATAGCTACATTATTACGTTGATGATGACCATTTTTCTTTGGGCAGAATTTATATTTTCCTGCTATATTAAAAAATAATAAATTTGTATTATAAGTACCACGAGCACATGAACATATGTAACCTTGATGAGATGGATCAGATGTAATGATATTTTCAACAAAATCGATAAATATTGACATATCTGGTATAGATAAATTTAGATTATTAATTTTATTAGGATGTAATGAACGTGATAAATTTTGATTAGTATTAATATTTGGATGCGAATGAGAAAAAGACGAATGCTTCATATGTTGATTAATTGGTTCAATATTTATAAAATTTTGTAGTTTTGTAATAGTTGAATTAGAAGAAGTCGATAAATCAAATACAAATTTTTCATTTTTAAAATAGATTTTTGGAAGTTGGTCATTTTCGATGAATGTAATTAAAGATTTTTTAAGAAGGTCAGAAAATGAATATTGTAATTGAGAATCAAAAGGAAATGTAGTGGATAAAATAAGAGGATTATTTTTTCCATATTTGATACTATTAAATAAACGAAATTGCTGATTGTTTGAGTAAACATTTATATCAATTGCTGTCACCCATTCATTTGTTTTATTTTGTACTAGTAAATATGCTATATCAGCGATTGAAATATAAGGAATTGAAGTTTGACATGAAGTACAATGTGTCCGTAATATATTTATATGTGGTATTAAGATCTGAATTAAGTTTGATATAGTATATGGCCCTAATGGTGAAGTTATGTTGAACATAGAGCATTTATGTTGAACAACTGATAATAATACAAAATGAATCATTGCTTTGATAAAAATTGCAAGTGTAGATACATTTTCAAATATAGCTGATGGTTTTGCATGTATAAAATGATACGATATCTTCTCGTTTGTTGATCTAAAAATAATACTATTTTTTGAGAAGCTTTATAAAAACTATGATTTACGCTTCTAAAACTAGAAATTGTTTTAAAACGTTTTCAGTATAATTTTCTACTGTATTAATAGTATCATCTGGAATATTTAGAAAATAATATAGAATTTTAAGAAAGCACATAGGACCAATATGATGATTTTGTATATCCAAATTATTATGAATCATGTATTCGAAATCGATATATATTTTAACAGAATTTTTTGGAGAAATACATTCGTATAATGCTCGATCTGTTACAGGACAATTTTCAAATAATTTTATTAATTCTTCAATTGTAAGATAGCAAAATTGTCGAGATCTATTTTCTTTTTCAATACTTATAAATATATTATTTATTTTGTTGTTTTGTTCCAATATTTGATTATTTAAGTCAGCTATACGATAAGTTATAATTTTATTTGGAAAAAGATGTTTGATCAATTTCTGAAGAAAGTTCATAATATATTTATCATCAATATTTAATAGATGAATTCTTAAGTATATTTTAGTTTTTAATTTCAAGTGAAAATATGATTTGGGCGCTTGACTATTTCTAGATATTTATATTTTTTTTTTATATAATTAGCATCTTAGAAACGAATTTCATTAAAGCACATTCCATTAAATTGGAAAAAATTCAGATACATGTCGGATCTACGAGAAAAAAATTACTTTTGACGAAAAAAGCCTCTAGTAATATTGATTGAGCATGTTTTTCTATTTCGTTCCTAAAATAATATCAAATAATATGTTATTGAAAGAATATGAAATTCATTTTATGTAAAATAGGCAATTTAATTTCTATTAAAATTTATAACAATTGAATAAAACAGTCAATTGTACTATGTTTATATTATTTTAAATTAATTTAAAAAAAAATTGTATTATGTTATTAGAGATTCTAAATTAATTTTATTTATGCTATTTAAATATAATTAATGAAATTCATTAAATCAATTTGAAACAAAACAAGAATAATTTTAATAGTTTTTTTTACTAGATTAATGTCCAAAAATACGAATTGGAAGTTCATTTAAACAATGGATAAATAACTATTGGCTAAACTAACAAGAGTACGTGATCCTAAATATTTGGAAAAAATTTTAGTTATAATTGAAAAAAAAACAATATTTTTAATTCGATTTACCATTAAACCAATCAATTTTAATATTTTTAAGTTTTATTTCTTTGTTGATTATACTTGTTGGAATTTTTTTCGCCTAATAACAGAAAATTAAATAAAATATTTATTTATATAGTAAAACCTGTTCATTCCATAAGGTTAATTTCATGTGAACCTGATCTTGAGAAACATGAACTTCACGTCGAGTCCATGAATTACCATTCGTACTTCCTGTAGTTGTTCCATAATCTCTTAAAACCTTGACGTTAACATCTATATAAAATGAGGAATAATATAAATTATATATATTTTTTAATTTATTTCGATCTAGGAATACAAACCAATTATCGAATTCAATGGTAAGTTTTCAATTTCATTTAAATGAGTAAAATTATACGTCAAATGATGTTTGTATGCCATTGTAATTTCACGTATTTTAGTTGTTTTATTTACAATTAATTGATAATCATGAGGTAATTTTTTATAAATACTATCAACTGTTTTGATTGATAAACCATTAAATTCATATGACTAAAATTATATAAAAAATAGAATGTTTTATTTAAACGTTTCATTACTTTTCCTTCAAATAATTTATTCGGTAATATATACGAATCCAAATTAAAAGCTACAAGATTAATTGCAGCTGTATCATCGACTAAGTCCCATGTTGATATTTCACCTTCGCCATTTGAATTAATATATGTTCGTTTTGGATGTGTACAGCTAATAATTGCTTGTAATTTCCATCTATATTATATGTTGTACAAGGAAGAAATTATAGATATAATTTACCATGTCAATTAAATAAAGAATAAAATATGCAAATGAAATTTTAATATAACATAAATTATTTGATATTAACAAAAAAAAAAGAAAGCAAACAAAGTATTGATTAAATTAGATCAATAAAATTAAGATCGTCAAAAATATTAGACGTTAACACAATAAATTGATTAACAAATCGATAACTTACGGAAAATCAATATCGGTATTAATTTGATTAATTTTTATTAGTTTTGGTTCATTGTCTACAATATATTTTAAAATTAAATCATTAGGTTATAAAAGAAAATTTTTGAAACATTCAATTTTTGAAGAGTTAATAGATGTGAATTTATTTCTGTTTAATTTTGTAACTAAGAATGAGAACTTTAGTAATATAAATATCGCTATGCGATTATTTTTAATTTAAATAAAAAAAAGTGATTAGAAACATCAAATAAAAGTAAATCTTTTTTTTAATACTACATACTTGTTTGTATGTTTAATATTTCGATAATATCTTCAGTTGACTCATGATTTTCATTACATTGAGAAAGTTGATTATTTGTATTATTATTACTTTCGAAAGTATTTTTATTAACATCAACATTGTTGTGATCATTATTACATGATGTAGAATTGTTTAAACTTTGTGCGACTGATGTATTTGATGTTGATTGTAAACTACCAAAAAAATTATATATGAGTTAGTTAAATTGACGATCTTACGTTTTATTTGAATTATTATTCATCAATTGTTCATACATATGAATTACAGAATGATCAATATCCATTTTAATCTGAAATGAAAAAGAAGTTGCATATTGTTTTAACTATTTAACTTTAATTGTCAAATATCCAAATGAATAGAACTGTTAATTAAAAAATGATAGAGAGAAAAGTTATCATATTGATCAGAAGTTCAAGAAGAAGAAGATTGATTTGTTGATGAAGGTTCATCTGTTTGTTCAGAAGGTATTAATATAATTTGATTTGTTTGTTGATGTGTTGTTGATGAAGATGTATTTGGTGCATGTTCGATTTTTTTCTTTTTTGTAAATACGATTGCTTTTGGACCAGTCGTATTATTTGTTTCTTCTATTTTACCTTTTCCTTCTTCCTCCATTTGTCGAAGTATCAATAAATATTGATCTTTGCTTATTTTTCTTTTTAGATTTGCTGGTAGTGATGATAAAAGAAGTCGATCAGATGGATGATTTTCAATATATTTCTTTATATGCATTACTTCATTTTCTGGTACATCCATACTATCTATAGACTCAAATTAAGATGATGATGTAAAATAATATATGAAGACTTTTCTGTTATTAGCAAAATAAAAATTTTCTTCCTTATAAAATACTTCTAGTTTTTATTTTACTGCTTTATATATATTCAATAAAAAATATTCATTATTAACCGATATGAAAGCAAATGAAACGTATTTATCTTACATTTTTTATTCAATAAAATATGATCGGTTATTGGATCATAGCCAGCTAATATTTTAATTTGATTAAGATAAAATTTTGTTAATAATGACGCTCGAAAACAAGTATCATAATCAATTAAATGATCATCTTCATTTAATTCTTGTTCTGTACAAATTATTTTGAATTTATCATCAAGAATACCAAATGATTCAATATTTCCAAGCATATTAAATAACCGACGAGAACATATTTTAAGAATGTGAAGAACGAGCGATAAACGTTCAACTCGTTCCATTGATTTTTGATAACAACTAATTATACAGAAACTTAATCAATTGATGCAATAAATAAATAAATAGGCTACCTTGCTAAAAAATCATCTTCATTCGATTTCTCGGATGACAGTATATCATAATCATAAATCACATTTTTAATAAATTTTTTTGCTATATAAAATAAAAAATAATCTATCATTTATGAAAATAATAAAATTACCTTCGTCGTTATAGATGTATTCTTCTGTGTTACGATGTAGTTTTTTAGTTAAATAAAACAAATGACCGAGTTTTGGTATTTTTTTATTTGGTTCAATTATTTCTCGGTTAGGACGATGCTTATATGCAACAGCAATCAAAAAACGATTAAATAAACCATCATCATTTTGATCTTTCTGATCTTGAGATTTTAAAGCAATACCTAATAAATCGAATTATAAAAAGACATATTTATTTTTTTTTAAATAGTTTACCTGTTAAACATTCAATTGTTCGTTTTGGATGCCCAGCTGCTATAATATTTAAACGTGGTTTAATCATGACATTATGTCTACTAACGAGTTGTCGACGAACAATACCAGTTGGACTATAAAACTCACACATTAAACCACGATCATATGCAGTTCGATCAACACGTGTGCTTCCGAAAATACCAAAGAAAACAGATAATTCATCCCATAACTAGAACAATTTTATTTATTATATTTAAGTAATACAAAAGATATCTAACTTGTAATAAATTCGGTTGTTGTTCCAATTCACAACATAACGATTCCATATTGACTGATGCATTGATAGATGACTTTTTGACAGGTGTACCATCTAATGCTTCTACAGCTTCACAAGCTTCTTTTACTATTCTTATAGATGCACTTTTCTTGGAACCTAAAAAAAAAATCATAAATGATAATAACAATAACTATTCATAATATTTTGTTAATCGTCTATTTTTCTACTAATAAAAAAGTATGTAATAAAATTATGAAATATATTTTACTTAAATATTTTATCAAGTTTTATATTTTAACTATTTTCAAAATTTAAAAAACATACCACTTCCTCCACATAAAATACCGAAAAGAATTAATGGTGTATTATAAGCTTGAGCACCTTTTAATGAAGCTCCCATTGTCCAATGACAAAGGGCAATAATTGTTGTTAAAAAGATATAATCTATTGAAACATTACTTGTTTGAGCAATTTCATTTATTATTAGAAATGAATATTCATCCAAAATAAGTCGTAGATCTAATTTTTCAACAATACATTGTTTCATTCTACGAATACGTTCACATTTTTCCATACTTCTTTACAATCAACAACATAAAATACATATAAAAACAAAGATATCAATAATTGCTTACCTAAATCAAATAATGAAGAATAAAATCTAAACAATCAGAAAGCAGCAATGAATAATTAGATTGTTCTCTTAGCTATATAAAACGTTCTCATCTAATTATCGTCACTTCATAATTTAAATACGAGCGAAAATAAATTAATTATACAATAAATTATGAGAACGAAAGATAAGCCAATATTTAAATAAATACGATATTTTCTTCTTGTTATTTCTATATAATCATAACATTAAAAACAAATGTAATTTCATCTATTAAATAATAAAGTACATAAACTAAGAAAAAATAGAATCTTATTAATAGAAGGAAAAATTTATTCAAAAAACAGAAAAAAAACAATAATATATTATAAAAGAACTGGATATTATATTTTTCATTTCATCATCCAGTTAAAATTAGAAGTTACCTGATTATATCACCTCAAAGGTAAAAACAAGAATTGAAAAAAAAATTATATTCGAAAGCGCCATTGATTAATTGATTTTGTGTATGATTATAAACACGTTCTTTTGGAACTATTCGTACGTATTTTTTATTTCATCAGTTATTCAATTTATATAAATCTATCATACAATTTATTACGCTTTAGACAAAAAAAATCATTGATTTTGGTATACACAATTACGTAAATAAGAATCTATTTATCTATTAATAATATAACAAATTGAAGCTGTATATCTATTTTAAACAATTTTAAACAAATACTTGTTCAATTCTTTTTTTAAATATAACACAATATGTCGCATATAAATATAAATCAATCACGTAAGCTTAATTTTAAGCATTAACTTGCTCTTTTCATAAAGTTATTTTCTTGTCAACATATATTTGATAATTTATGTTTCTCATATCTCATAATGATATTGTAGTTAAACAATTATTTCTGAATATTTTCCCTTTAATTTTTTTCTTAAGATTGTGTATAGAGGGAAAATATAATTGTATTTTATTATTTAATTTTAGAATTAAATGATGAAAGTATATCATATATTAAATCTACTCATGAAATCAATCAGTTAATTTACCATGGAGCACGATTTTGTGTAAAACAAAAAAATTTAAGTTCAATTTTATGGAGATGTGTTAAAGGAAACTGTCCTGCTTCTATTTCAATTTCAAATAATAATATTGTTTTAAGAAAAAATGAAAATCATAATCATCTTATTGATTCGAATGAAATTAAAGTTTTAGAACTTCGACATAAATTAAAAAAAGATGCACAAAGCAGTTCAGAACCAATTGATAAAATAGTAGAATTAGGATATTCAAACATGGTTACTACACACAAAATAAACGATTCAGTTGTAAAATTTCCTACAATGAAAACATTAAAAAATACTGTAAGTCGACAACGTCGACAAATCAGACCACCTTTACCAAAGTCACTCGATGATTTACCTCATCCACTTCCACCATTATATACAATAACTAAAAAGAAATTGAACTTTCTTTTATATGATGGAATATTAGGTCAAAAAAGAGGCTTAATATTTGCATCGCAAAATGATATTGAGTACTTAGCATACCAAAAATTTTGGTATGGTGACGGTACCTTTTACACATCACCTTCCATATTTTATCAAATTTACAGTATTCACACTTTCGATGAAGGACTATCAACTCCATGTGTATTCGCACTTCTACCAGATAAATTTGAATCAACATATCTTGATTTATTTTCTATATTGATAAAAAAAATAATGGAAATATCCAATATTATTCGACTTGAATGTATTACTATAGATTACGAACTGGCTGTTAAAAATGTATTTTGCAAACATTTTCCACATGTTGAAGTAAGAAAAAAAAGTGAAATATTTGATTTATAAATATAGACAGAGATTTCATGAAAAAAATACACATATATATATATATATTAAAAGCCTTTATATTTTTTAAATTTCGCCAACTAAAAAAAAGGATAAATTGAAAAACGGAAATAATATAGTTTTTAGAATACTTTTCTAATTTCTTTTTCAAAAATTTATATAGGTAAAAGGATGCCTGTTCCATTATGGACAGGCATTGTTTCGGAAATTTGTGAGCTTAAATTTAACAACACCATTTAAAGAAGATGAATCTTTACGTCTATGGTTTCGAAGTTTTGCTGCAATTGCACTCTTACCAGAAACAGATATGGATGAAGCAATTGAATATTTACGTTCAATAAAACCATTATTATATGAAAAAGAAATTGATTCATTTTTGGAATATCATAATAACACTTATGGCATTAATAGCAGATTTCCACCAAAAATGTACAACCATTATCGTAATCTTAAACCACGTACTATAAATTATCTCGAAGGTCGCCATAATCGTTGGAAAAAAAGATCTACGAAATCTCATCATGATATTTATATTTGCATCGATATGTTTAAAATCGATCAACTATTAGCTGCAGATGGAAGGGAACGACATGAAGCAGGAGCAGCTCCACCAAAACGTCGAAAAAATACTCGAATAGCAGAAGAATCGTTAAGTCGATTATGGGATAAATTAGAAAAAGATCAGATTACTAAAGAAAAATTTTTAAAAGGCGCTGGACTTCGTTATTTTCAATATTTAGAAATTGAATAAATAATAAATTAAATATATATCAAAAAGTAGAATTTTTAATATCGATTCAAAATATTTTAAGTTGAGAATTTCAGCATTTCATTTATGAATTTGATTATCAAAAACTGATACAAAAAATCTTGATTGACTTCAATAATCTTTAAAGACTTACATTGTATTGAAAGTATCTGAGAAATTGTTCGTTATACTAAATAAACGTATATGAATATTCGTATAGTTGGATTGGATTTAACTTATGTTTACTTTGTTTTAAAAAAAATTCGAGCTGATTATTATGTTTATAATAAATTATGACAATATATTGCTCAAATTATTCATTCATATAAACAATTATATTAGTTAAAAGCAATAATTTATAGTTTCAATATTTTAGCTTAGAAAAGAAATATTTTAAATAATAAAAATAAAACATATTATTTATAATAAAAGTAACTCCAATCGTATATATGATAAAATAAATAATTTTTTTTCGACAAGATTACTTAGATATAAACCTTGATAAATCTATATGATCAGAATTTTTATTAAGTGCTTCCATTTCATAATAGCGTTTTTGATTTGTACATGTTATCTCAATATTTTTATTATTTAACAAGAAAGATTATTTATTGATCTGCGCCTTATTTTTAGCTATAAATGACCAGGTTTTGTCATGCAATGTTCTTCGCATGAAACTGTTCATTTTATTATTTTGTTTACTATATATAATATCAATTTATGCTTAAAAATAAACGACTGACATGTTTTTGATCGATAAAATCCTAAATGGCAATAAAAACTATATGTCCATATCATACGAGATATATTAATCGTTTTTTTTATATTGAACTTCGCTAATCAATGAGATAAAGTAATATCTTTTATTGGCATTTGTCAACTTTCGGCAATACTTCAATAAACTCTATGTACAAATCAAAAATTATTAAGGTTTTCTTTTATTTTATTCAATAAAAGTCTACTTTAAAGAATATATTTTGTAAACAAAACATAATCCAGCAGAACTCACTCATTTTTTCTTGTAAAACATGTAAATTTATCATGTGACTCATTTTTTTCGGTATCATATGTAATCATATAAATTGATATGATTTTTAAAATAAAACGGAAATATTATTCTTTATCTGATATGGATAATTTTAATATATTTTTATATTTAGAATATAAAATACTAAATCATTACAATTTGTTAAAAATATTTCATATAATTATATTGCATTCAAACGAAAGGAAAAATAGACGAACAGAAAGATGTCGATATGATAGTATAGAAACAGATCTATTTTTTTTTCTATTGATCGTAGATAATAATTCAATAGCTAAATATTAAACTCCAATTCTTATAAGAATATAATATAGCATAAAAATGATCATATTCAAAAACAATTTCCTATAAATATCATATAATCAGACAAGAAATTTAACAAATACGATACATAATTCTTCTTCGCGAATTATTTATGCACGTAATAAGAGCAAGGGGGGTCGAAAAAAAAAAGATTCATTTTAAGTTAATGATTGAATATATTAATTAAAGTTTGTTTCATGTAAACAATGCGCGCCTTGTGAAAATTGTTTACGGCAGTAAATCGCACGGCAGTAAATCCAGGACACCATTTTTATTTACTAGTTCTACAAGAATATTTATCAATCATAATGTTATTCTCTATTATAGTTAACTATATAATATCGTCATTTTTTGTGAGCTATGTAAAAAAAGAAATTAAGATAAAGTAATATCCCTACTGGTTATCTATCATAGTATAGTTGAATAAGTAAAAAACTATACGTTAAAATTGGATGCTTTAGTAAAGACGGTTCATCGTTCGCCTTTTAAGCGGGAGGTCATGAGTTCGAATCTCATCGGCAGCAATGCCGTAGCTCAGTTGGGAGAGCGCCTACACGTCACTTCGTCTTGCGCTTTCATCCATTTTTTAACCCTTTTTATTTGAATTTTTACGAAAAAATATCAAGATTATCATTTTTGAGATTATAAAAATGACTGATCTTGACGTAGCAGGGTGTATGTATATCTTCTGTATCTCACCCACACACCCAAACTAAACTATTTTCATCATTATTTTTTACAAATCTTTTTAGTTAGAAAATTATAATTATTCCATTATATATATTCAGAAAATGAAGAAAATTTCAATTTAAATCAACAAGAAATTTTTGTATTCGATTATTTCTATGATCGACGACATAAAAATGTCCTTCGAAATCCAATGATAATTCTATGGGACCATTCAACTGATTTTGTTGTTTCCCTTCACCATTCCCACCAACAATAATACTTCCTTCCTTAGATCCCGGCGACCAACGTACTATTCGATGATTCCCAAAATCAGCCACGTAAACATTATTCAAATGATCAACAAAAATTCCATGAGGATTAGATAATTGTGTCAAATTATTTCCTTGATCATGTCCACCAGCAACAATAATACCTTGTTTTGCATCTTTTATCCATTTCATTACACGATGATTGTTATTATCTGATACATAGAGTGAACAATCTTGATCAACAAAAATGAAAGTAGGCCAATTGAGTTGATTAAGATTATTTCCTTTTCCATTTCCACCTGCAATTATTGTTCCGTTTACTTCTCCTTTTTTCCATTGTCTTACTTCATCCTTTTTATAATCAGAAACATAAAGATTTCCATTCTTATCCATTGTTATACCGTAACAGTCAACATCAGAAATAAGTATTTGTACGTTGTTATCATTTTGACTAGACCAGCGTACAACTCGTCTATTTCCCCAATCGCAAATTATCAAAGAATCATTTTTTTTATCAACAGTTATATCTGTTGGTTGAAATAATTGAATAATTCTATTTCCATATTCACTTCTACTTGCTACAACTTGACTATTGTTTTCATTCGAATTTAATTTAAGAATACGATCATTTCCATAGTCAGCAATATAAATCATTTGATCATCATCAACATAGATATTCTGAGGCCAAAATAATTGGTTCAATTCTTTACCAGGTCTATCACCTCCAGCAATAGTTATTCCCGATTGTTTCCATTTAGTATTCATAGTAATATTGGTAAAAGAAATATATTAAATACTACTGTAGTTTAGGTATACAGTTACTATTTACGTATGTACAGAATAGAAAAAAATTGATTCGTTTAATGTCTCACCTGTGCATGAGAAAAAGAATGCAAGAAATATAGATGTCACGCGGGAACATTGTATATTGGCAGTTCATAAACAACATACATGGAGTAATTAATTAAGATCATTTTTGAATAAAATAATACATTTAATATTGGATTTTCTTGAGAGTGTGGATGGGTTCGTAAGTGTTTCTCCACAGTTTACTAATAAATGAGGCTTTGCAGAACTTTTGGAAGGAATCAAGTTTGTGACTTTGCTATAGTTATTCAAATGATGAGCATAATCATATAAGAAGATTCAAACATCCATACGACGTGTTTTGATTTTATATTTTTTTTTGTAAACCAGGCATTACATAAAAGTTGAAATATAAACGTTGATAAAACGACTTCGATGATAAGTAGCCAAAAGGTGTTTTTGAGGTGAATCTTAATGACTGTTTGTTTATGATTACACATTCGTATAAGGTATTTTTTTCGTTTTGTTTTTGGTCATATCTTTTGTCGCTCAGAATAAAAAGCAATGCATGCGAACAACTTTGTTGCAATCGTGCTGATTATGCTAGTATCTCAAAACTGCACACAAAACACAAAAGACTATTCAAAAATATCACTTATTGTTCAGCATGCCGATTCTGGGTATATGACTAACACGGTTTTGAAAGTTGCCTTGTATCCGTATCTACCAGATTCGGCAGGCGACAACTATGAAAGTCTACTACAATTCATTACAGTTGAATTTAAGAAAATCTATCCTAATATTACGCTTCTGCTACGTCCAATTAGTTTTGATGATGATTTCTATAATCTAGTTGTGCTGACTAAATGGTTGAAGAGTGATGGCAGTGGATATGATGTAGTCGAAGTCGATACTGAACTTCTAGGTGATCTTGTCAATGCTGGCCTCATCACACCCCAATTTTCTCTGTCGCATAATCATTCCGATTGGCATTCAGCTGCCGCTACTGCTGTTCAATTCAATCAGGCAGTGTACGGTTTTCCTCATTATATGTGTGCATTATTTCTTTTTACTCGCAATGATAAAGTAGCTTCAGTGAATACGATTGATCAGCTCATTGATGCTCTCGGCAATACATCCACAAACAATTATCGTCTGGTGGGAAACTTGGCTTCCAGTTGGGACTTGCCTTCGATGTGGATAAGCAGCTATCAAAATAGTATCAGTTCTGGAAATGATGAAGTTGCATTTGCTCTTCATTCTTACTCAAATAACTCCTTCGAAACAATGAGCAAGTTAGCTCGACTCTGTGATCGCATTGGAGAGATAAATCATTGTCTTAATGGAACATTTAATGGTACGAACTATGAAATACCGGCGCTTCTGTTTGCACGCAATCAGACTGCAGCAATGTTTGACTATTCTGAACGACTTTTTTTTATTCTTAAAAATGGAAGTTTAGATGATTATCAAAATGTAAAAATGATTCCATTGCCAACAGGGAAACTTCGAAACCAGCCTGTTTTTTTTTCTGACGCATTTGTCTTTCGACGAAATATGTCCGAAGATGTGTTGGAAGCTGCTCGTTCTTTTGCCGATTTCATGGGAACACCTCGCATGCAAGCAGCCGTAGTAGGTAGTGGTGATAGTCCTGGTAGTATTCCTCGCTACCTTCTTCCAATGTCTATCAGTGCTTATAATGAACCCCTATTAGCAAATAACAGATTCTACCAAACGTATTTTCGACACTTAACTGGTTTACCCTATCCTACAATAGGTCTTTCAAATACGCGTTTACAATTGCAAGCCGCCATTTTAAACTATATCAACTGAACGAAATCAATTTCTGAATTTGTTTTTGTTTCGTTTTATTATAGTTCTTGAAAAGCACAGAAAATAAAACATCTACAAGTACGATACTGATTACTGAAAAGTTTTGTCATTTAATCTCTTGTGCTTAACACACGAAGTGAACACAAGAAAAAACCTTTCAATTGTCACAGAGGCATGTAACCAACTAATCGTTGCTAATAGAAATCGAAGAATAAATTCTATTGAAATACAATTAAATAAAAGAAAAGTTCGAGAAGTCATAGTATTCAATTGAGAAAGAATAAGACTCCATAATTTCATATAGAAACAAATGATTACTAAAATTGATGTGGTTGATTAAGTAAAAAGATAAACATCACAACCTATTTTTTGAGTTGATTTTATTTTAAGTGTTAGATTTGGTAGAATTCCACTAATAAGACCAATAATAAATATTAATGTACCTGAGTTTATACTAATTTGAACAGATAAAGGTCGTTGAATTAATGATAAATGCTAATGATCATGATTTGCGTGTCTTTCTTCTGTATATATGCATATTGAAGAGAATATTTCAATCATTCTATAGTAATATTAAGGATAAATTTCATGTATTTATTAATGAATTCAAAATAAAATTAGTAGATGTTATAGCATCCATATGAACTTTCATTCAAACGTTCATGTGCATGTGACTTGAACGAGAGCTTCAGATGCATTACTATTCATTGGTATTGTAGGATATGGAACAACATCATCAAGGGTAATAGTGTATACAGTAGTACCGAGAGTTACTTGAGCACTGTTTTGAGGCTTTTTACCGACGATCAGATCTACAACACTTGAACCCGCATTATTAGAAAGAAGCAATTTCACCTTCGCTTCTCCGGCCCAAAAACAGGAAGCATTTGCTGCGCATCGGCTGTCATCTATATTATAGATATGGAGTGTTGCACCACCACAAACATCCATTATTCCACCGACACAAAGACCTTCAATGTTTTGATCTACCATAATGTTTCTACAAGCCACCATATTCGCATAGGAAACAAACATAATAAACACCAAAAGTATAACCGAACGCGAGTAAAGCATGATGGTATGTTTTTTTAAATACGAAAAAAGATCGTTTGATCAGAATATACGTCGATTTTTTGAAGAAATAAATGAATAAAGCATCTACCTTTTTATGTGATATATTAAATATTTGATGAAGAACGAATGTATATGTGCGCATGGTATGATTATTTTTTAATCCTCTTAACAACTATAATCGCTTTGCAGCTTATATTTTCTTTCGATGCAACTGCATACTGAGTTTTATTATTGTTGTGATAGAGAAAAACAATCTTTTTTAATGTAATGTTTGACAAAAGATATAGGGTAGAATTTATTGTTGATGTGAAAAACGTTGAAAATGTTGACAATGCTTTGAATCTATTTAATGAACGAATCCGAACACCAATAACATTTAATCAATGAAAATTTTGAATGTACAAATATATATCTCGAGTCTAATTATTGATGAGTACTGAATATTTTTCGCTAACGGACAGCTACTCACTCAAAAATATCAAATGATATGTATACGCGAATTATGAACGTGGTTTATTGTTCATTATATAGATATCAGATTATTGATATTAGTTACATTTTGTGATAATGCATTGGGATAGGTCATATAGATAATAGGATGTAGGTGTGAGCTCAGAGAGTTTTGTCTTTATACCTAAACTCACATCCATACCCACACCCTAAAATCTATGACGCTTCATCATTTCTATTGCCTGATTCGGTATTCAATCGAGAAAAAAGTAACGAAAATGCATATTCATTTTTGAATTATAATATTTCATCGCTTCTAGTTAATAATGCGATGTAGAGAATAAGATATGCAGCTATATGCTGAGCATTAACAAGGATTCTTCAACATCACTGATTATTAAATTGGTCGATGCACTTTTCCAACGACGAAGAAAAAAGAACAGAATTGATTATGTGAACTCGCACAAATAGTCGTAAAGCTTATTAAAATGCTAATGTGATGAATTATCAACATCATTTCTTTCTTTTTCGTTGTATAAAAATAGACGCACAGAATTGCTTCTTCTCATTTATTGATCTATTGCCCAACAGCATCATTCCACAATGAAGCATCATCAACGTAGTGTCTGGGAACCAAAATTGATCGACACAGAGTCGAAAATAAGCAATAATGATCAGAAACATCATCACTGGATAACATCATCGGATAACAGTGGGCGCTCGTAAGAAACACGGTCTGTTTCTCTAACTAAACAATTCAGTAAATCTTCTGTAGATATTTCTCCACACCTTTTCTACTCGGAATGAGTACTGCAGCATTGCTAGTTGGTGTGGCTTTTGCAACAATACTTGCATTGTATTTAGTTAAACCAGGTAAAATTTACTTGTATATTAGACAAAAGAACTATATTTATATACAAATCTGTCAACGATCACTTTATCTGTTTTATCTGTTTCAATGAAAATCACAATTCGCATACAAATAGTTTATTGTCGTCTTAAATATAGAATGACATTTAGTAAAATTAATTCGTTTTATTTCGTGAATCTTAATCGTAAAGATATGCGACACCTATTTTTTGTTCCCGTTAAATGTGCAAAGAGAGAAATTTTTCGTTCATCTTTAATTCTCTACCATTTGTATTAGAGGGCAAACTCAAAGTGCGTATGGTTATGTATCTTACCATAGTTGAACATTCTTCATCCTATTGAAAGTTAGAGTAATAATATACTAATAAACATGAACTTTACAATAATAGGTTCTTGTACCACCACCACTATAATCAGCACGATGACTTCATCGACTACGAGTTCATCAACTACAACCTCATCAACCACGAGCACAACCACCACATCAACTACGACAACAACTACATCAACTACAACAAGTGTAACTACGACTGCAGGTAGTATACTTCACAGAACTATTGCACAATCTTCTTCTCTGCACTATACTATATGTGATGAAGCCAACTATCTCGAGGAGAACGTTGCACAAATGTTTCATCCATCACATGATATTTTCTTGCTGATTAATAAAGATACTTTTCTTTAGCATTCAATATTAATTTGGTAACTAATGGTGATGCCGAAACTGGATCTTGTCAAGTAAGTGGTGGTGTTACTAGTCCGGTTGGATGGAACTATAACGGACCAATTACTCAAGTGATCTATAACAATCCAACTTCCGGCTGTATGGCTTCTTCAGATCCGGGACCTAGGTAAGACGAATATCAGCTTGTCTTTTATGTCAAGTTTTTTTTCTATTAATTTAGTGATCGTGGTCAATGCTACTTCTATGGTCAGCAATCAACGTCCACATCAATGTGGCAAACAATCAATCTGATTAATGAAGTCAGCCCCCTTCTCATTGATAATCAAAGTGTGAAATTCAATCTTTCGGCATGGATTGGTGGCTATATTAATCAAGATGATACTGCTGTAGTTTCTGTAACTTTTAATGATGCAAACAACACGATGACAGGTAATATTACTAGCATCGGACCGGTGTACGCAGTGGATCGATCAAGTATAACATCATTCATCTTTCAGCAGGCTAACGATTTCGTGCCTATCGGCGCTCGTGCGATGACAGTATTTGTTACACTAACTCGTTCGCAGGGTGCGGGGAATCAGGGCAGCGTGGATGACATTGCTGTCATTTTATATCAATGAACACTAAATAAATCAATTGTCAATAAAAATTTTTTCTTATCTGTAATCATTTCGTTTCTTGTTATGAGCTGTCGATAAGCCTTGTTTGATTAGAGAGTGTGTATGTGGATATCATTTGTTTACCGACACCCACCCCCTTAAAAAACAAATATTTAACCTTTATGTTTTCTCATGATATTTTTCAAATAAGATTTATTTTGATGGACTTTTGAAAAAGCATTCCAACAAAAGCAAATAAATCTTTTTTGGATCTAATTCTTTCTTTCCATTTACCATCTGTGTACTCGTCGACGAGAAAAGCGACCCAAAATAAAATTTGAACTGTTTGAATATCTACACTATATGGAATGGTAAAGGTTTACTTTTCTTTCGTTCAGCACATCCCAATACTTCTCCTGTTTTTTGCCAATATCGTTCTCGTTCTTGTGCACCATTTTGTCCACCATTGATTTTTTTAGTAATTTTCTTGAAGGCATCTAACGTATTTTCATCAGCCAACGAGTTTAGATTATGATCATTCCAAAACCAAACTGCAACTTTGAAACCTACTTCTGGTTCAGCAACTTGATCAGGATCACCAACCAAATCTAAACCCAATGCTTCTCCTGCTTTTTCATAATTACTTTTGTGTGTTAGTTGTAGTGGACCGCGACCTTTATATAAACATCCATCCTAAAGATAATTATAAAGAATCGATCAACATTGATAGCAATACTTACTGGATAATTTTCACAGTTATTACCCAGCTGATTCATGCGCTGTTTGTGCAGTGAATGCTGCTTGTCGTGTACAAGTAGTAATATCACCTTCTTCCATAGCTGAATTGAGATGTTCTAAATATTCCGAATGTTCAGAAAGAGGCAAAATCTCTTCAAGTTGATCGGCAGTAATACCTATAAAAGGATGAAAATTAAAACGACATTGATTGCTTGTCATACTTACCAGCATTTGTCTGTGCAAACATGATACAAACAATGATACCGATGAATAAAAACATTTTTTGAACTTTGTTGAAGATATAAAAAATATATTCGAGTAAAAACATCAGACATATTTAGAGTACTGTATGAAGTAATTCATGTTAATGACAGAGATATCAAATCTCAATTCTTCTTTTCTTTTAATACTTTAAATCTTCTAAAGTAATATTTGAATAAGATTTGATTCTAAAGAGAAAACAACATAAGGACTATTAGCATTCTAGAGAAGTATTAATCAATACAATTGAAATCTTTGTCTTCTATTTAACTATAAACTATTCCAATATTTGCGTGTAATTTATTCGACGCTATTTCACTGTAGAGTCCCCATGTCTTCAAAATCGCCAAGGTTTGGGCAACGAATCGCGGTTTTGACCAAGACAAGGGAAAATAGAAATTCTGAACATTTCTAAGCTGCAGCTGATTTAATAATAGATGCCACGTGCTATAGGATAGATATGTTAATATCTTTACTGAGGGGTGCGTGCCGTTTCCAATTGTTTTCAGTCGTTCACATCCAAACCCACACCCAACGTGAACAATCGCCAAACTGGTCTATTTTATCGCGATAACTCTCACAATTAATAGACAAGTTCAATCTAATTATAAAATTAAGATAAATGTAGAGTCTTAATTTTGCCGATGCATTTCGTTTTATTTATTGAGAAAATTTTTAAACACTCTTTAGAATTCCAGCTCAGAGATATCCTCAATAATCAAATGAAAATGATACTTTTATACAAAGATAGTACTCTTTTCTTACTGAACCTTTATGTTATATAATATATATTACCACAGTTCGATAAGAAGAATAATTTGTTTTCTTTTTTTCTCCCGTTAAACGCAATAGGTCAATGTGGAAGAAAGAGAAAAAGATAACAATCATTGTGACAAGCTATTACTTATTACTCCTCTTCTTTCTTTCTTACGCTTTATCTTTTCATTTCTACGTTGTTACTGTTATAATGCAATTTGATTCATTAAAAATACTCGTAGTCGGTGGTGGAACTTGGGGTCTTTCCACTTGCTACCATTTAGCCCTACGTGGTTATAAAGACATTACCTGCCTAGACAAATGGTCTTATCCTTCCCTTGATTCAGCCGGTAACGATCTCAATAAAATGGTTCGATCAGAATTCGTCGACGATCCAGTCATGCAGCAATTATCACAAATAGCAATGCATGCATGGAAAACAGATCCGCTATTCAAGATACATTTTCATGAAACGGGTCGCCTATCGCTTGCTAATTCTTCC